>CAUYSK010009188.1:0-16609 GCA_963575035.1 Avahi laniger
AGAAATGCTTATACACCATTGGTGGGACTTCAAATTAGTCCAACCTCTATGGAAAACAGTATGGAGATTCCTCAAAGAACTAAAAGTAGACTTAACATTTGATCTAGCAATCCCACTACTGGGTATTTACCCAAAGGAAAAGAAGTCATTTTATCAAAAAGACACCTGTACTTGAATGTTTATTTCAGCACAATTCGTAATTTCAATGACGCGGAATCAACCCAAGTATCCATCCATTCATGAGTGGATTAACAAAAGGTGGTATATATATACCATGGAATACTACTCAGCCACGAAGAAGGATGACTCAATGCCTTTTGCAACAATATGGATGGAACTAGTGCCCATTGTCCTAAGTGAAGTATCTAAAGAATTAAAAAACAAACACCACATGCACTGACTATTAAATTGGAACTAACCAATGAGCACTCAAGTGCATAGAATGAAGTAAAACTCAGTTGAGATCAAGCAGAAGGGAGCAGGGAGGAAGAGGATGGGCAAAACCATACCTAATGGGTACAATGAACACTATCTGGGAGATGGGCACACTTATAACCTTGACTCAAGCATTACAAAAGTGACCCATATGCATCAATATTGGTTCATCAATTGTAACGACTATACCATAGTAAGGCAAGATGTTAATAATATGGAAAACTGTAACAGTTTATGAGGGGGAATATGGAAACTCTGAACTTCCAGCTCAATTTTTATGTAAACTTAAAACTATTCAAAAAATAAAGTCTATTAATTTTTTAAAAAGATACTTATCATTTTCTCATGTTACATTCTCCTTCTTCTAATGCTGCAATAACTTAAAAGGTATCTTTGAATTGATCATATCTCTTTGGTTCACTTATTCTCTAATTCATTTATTCATTCATTTAATGCTTAAATATGTATATGTTTATAAATCACCCACTCATAATCTAAAATACATAACTCTATGTCATTTTATTTCTTTTTGGAATGTTTTATTATACTATTTTCATATTTAGAGACTATGAATCATCTGTTATACAAGCTTAATATCTCAATAAATTAATGACTGGAGCCTCTCTCATGGAAGCTCTTACAGTTATTTTTATAGATTACTATGAGGACAAATCAGTTACCAGGACATGCACAAATTTGACCCACCCGATTTTAATTCAATATTTCTTTGAATGGTAAGTTATTCAAAGAATTTTCTTTATCAACTAATATTGCTGATTATTAAACTATATATAGTACTATACTAGTGTTAGGTAGACATTGTCAGTAGCTCCTAAGATCTGTTCTTGGAACACTGGAGAATCTTAATAAAGTTTTCAATGATTTTTGAATTAATATTTTTTAGATACATGGAAAATATTACAAAAAGTTTAATACACTGAAAGCTTAATTATAATTAAGAAATTACAGGACTTTTAAGGCTTTATCTTTGTAATATAAAAAAGTTTTAAAATAATATTTAAAGATATAAAATATAGTCTCTGCTCTTAAGACTCTCTTAAGGACTTTATAGTTAGTTTGTGAGGAAACATATACAATCATTAGAAAAATAGGAAAACTGAAAATAAATAATTCAGTACAAAAATATAGACAATGTCACAACATTGTCAATGATTGATTGACAATGGCTTAAATAAGTGCTATAGGAATTTTGAGAAGGGAAAAACAAAACAAAACAAAACCCTGTGGGCTGGAATGGGCTAGCTTCATAAAAGAAAAATGAGATCTTGAAGAGGCATAAGCAAAAAGCAAAAAATCAAAACATGTTGAAGAGTACATGTGTTGACTTGTTTAGCCAGAGTGACTGGATTCAGAAGATAAAGGACTGGAGCCAAACCCAGAAATGCAGGGTAGGTGGGATAAAATTAAGGAAATCTTTAATTCCAGGCTAGTTAATTTAGATATTAACTATGGACAATATAAAGCATTTAAAGTTGTTTAGGGGAAAGCAATATGCTGATGTAAACAGTTGTATACAGTTCTTGTTTGATGATGGAGGTAGGCAGACCAGAACAGTTAAATAGCTTATAAGAACATTTATTATGGGGTGATGAGATAAGTGACTGAATTGAGAAGGGGAATATGAGAGTGGAAAAGATTAAAAAAAAGCCACTCCCTAGAAAAAGAAAAGAAAGAATTGGAGAGAGACAAAGTAGGTGGGACTCACTCAAAGGTGAGTCCAAGTTTCTGAAACTAGAGAATGATGAAAATAAGAAAATTGGTCTCAGACACGTTGAGTTTAGACTGTCTGGAAGACCTCCAGGTAAAAATGTATATTAGATAATTTGATAACACTGGAACTGGAGCTCAGTTGTGGGATTAAATCTAAAGAGAATATTCTGGAATTAGCTTCAAAGAAGTACTATTTGAAACCCTGAAAATAGCTGTTATTCTCCAAAGGAGAAACTATCTATAGAGAGAGAAAAATAGAAGGCTAACTGAAATTTTGAGAACCTATTTTCAGGGCACAGATGAAGAAACAGACACCAGTGTAACACACATACAAACACACACACACACACACATACACACACACACACACACACGGAATAAACCAGTCAAAGAAGAAAGTAAAGAACCAACATGGAAACTGAAGAAAATTTTATTGTCTCTCCTATATTGCCATGAAAATCTTTCCTATAATCTATATCCCCTTCTAATAACTTCAGAATCCTAAGACTGTAACAAAACATTTATTTTAAAAACATTTCTTTCCTTTATATAAAAGATATTAGGCCTCAAGGGACAATGTCAATTGTATTTTATCATTCACTTAGGATAAATCATTTACTATTGATACAATATTCAGTAATAAACCAAAATGAAAATAATGATGACTTGAACCAGAAATCATACTGTGTTAATTCTATTAAAGTCTACGCAAGAGCACTTAGTATTTATTAAAAATGAGAGGAAGTTAATTATTTTCTGAAAATCATGGTGACAATAACATCAGAGATTAGAGTCCAGAGCTTAATGTCACAGTGAGGAATTACTAGTAGAGAGATGTTGACTACAGGGCCAAACAGGCAGGATAACATAGCCTAGCAATTTAGAATTTCCACACTGATAACTGAGGGATTTTCACATCTATCAATGCATTCACTCATTTATTCATTAAATTACTGAGTAGCCACTATGTGTCAGGCATTAAGAAGACAAATATTAATAAGTCACATCCCTGCTCCATAGGGCATATGGTCCTTAACCAAAACACATTTAAAAATTAGGAAAGATAAAGCATAAATATTTTAATTATTACTCTAAAAACATATAATTTGCCAGTCAGTCAAAATGGAAGGTGACATTCATGAAAGAATTCAAGTCTACTATACCTTTCTAAGGAGTCTACAAAAAGACTCCTTTTTCATTTCTTCTAATCCATCCTTGGTAGTTTAATTGGGCCCAGTCTGAGAGTCATCACCCTAATTTCATCTAAGTACCAATTTCTTTCACTAACTGGAGCATAAAGAAAGCATAAATTAATACTCTCTTAAAGTTAAAGAGAGTTGGACATCTTTTGAAATTCATGTCTTAACAGCTTTGATAGTGAACTCCTGGTAATCTGCAAAATATCAAACTCTGTAGAATTCAAGATTTAAAATTTCTCAGGTTGGAGAATCATCTGTTCATGATGACCCTTACAGCGAAATTATATTGACTATTGCAAAGTAGTTTCATTTCTCCCAGTCAGAAACTGTGGGAGACAGTAACTCTCAAAGCTAGCAATCAGCAACTTCAGCAATCATACAATAACCAATCTTCAAATGAAAATTTCTGCTGCAGGAAAGCAGAAATTATGCAAAGGTTAATTTGAATGTGGATGGAAATTACATGGATGATTCACATAGAAAGCAATCTAAACTAAAAAGACAAATAGTATAAATAAAATGGATATGAAATGTAACCTTTAAAAATGTACAACCTAAGCTTTTTGAACGATTATATTAACACTATAAATTAATTTAGCTTGACAGTGATGATGAAAACAATGGGGACTCAAAACTGGATTAACAAGTTATACAGGCAGAAAATATCACTTTAGGTACTACAAGAATCAATTTTTGTTCAGGTTATTAAGCTAATAACCTGGAGGAAATACAGATAGTAGGTTATAAATTCTACCATTCTATAGTTAAGCAATACTTCAAATAAAAGTAGCTCTTTAAAAAGGCAGAATAAGAAAGCCAACAAGGCAATGCATTTCTTAAGATATTGTTTCTCCCTTTTTTGGGGGGAAATGGAGCCAAAAGATGCAATGAAAGAGCTATAACAAAGATTATGAATCACACCTGCATAAAAAATTGCCCCACAACATACCTTCAGGGCAAATTTCAAGAAAATTTAGACAATTCCTGACAATATGGGAAAAAAAGATAACTTACTAAATAAAGATATTTTTAAAAAAACAGAGATAACTGTAACTGTGATTCTAAATTAAAAACTGATATTTATATGAAAATCTTGAAATTTTCAAGATTAAAATGACAAAAAAATTTTATAAGCCGCATATTAACCATAGAAGCTAATTCTGCCTGTTTTCAAAAAACGGTACCATGAATGTTAAAAGCTTTCTAAAATGAATTTAACCACAGCAGAAAAAAATATTTCAAAATGTGGTAAAACAGATTACTAAAGAGGCTATGGAATCTTCCATTTTAAGATTAATAAAGTCAGGAACACATTTATCTTGCCTTGTTTAAATGAAGCCAGATTCAAGGCTTAAAGTTGAATTAGGTGAAAACTGATAATCTCCACTCATCAGTCATGTCTGTGGATTCTCTAATCAAAGACTCCAAAAAGGCAAGAAAGTACAGCCTGAAAAATTTATAACATTCCTATACCACAGATAATCAATCTATATGTGAAAAGTGTCTATAATAACATTAATTATACAGAAAAAATAAAATATACATAAAAAGACAAGACATATAAAAGGCAGAAACCTCAGAAGAAACTTTAAACTGATTTTTAAGTCAGTTCATCCAATTATCTTTCTTTAATTTGAATGTTATTACAAAAATATTTATGATTATAATTTCAAATATTATATATATACATATTTCATATATGCTATACTTTACATTTCATATATATTTCAAATATATGTCTATATAAATGGGTACATATAAATTTTAAATACAAAACTAGAACTTTCGAATCAAAACAATGTACTCTTATTCTACTGTAAATTAACAGAGATTTCAACTGTGAAACATACAGTCAAGAGGCTTCCCTAAGGCGCCCCTCTTTCCACCCAGTATTGGGTGCTGTGGGGATGCAAAGAAAAAGTACTTAGTTCTAATCCTTACAGAGCTCACATTCTAGCAGGGGTGAATGTTGTGTAAACAAGTAATTATGACATGTGTGATAAATGCTAAAATAGAGGTTTGTGCATAGTATTTCCAAAGATCAGACTGAAATGAGTTATTATACAGGCCTATGGCCCAGGGTAAGATGAACAGCTATAGGCACTGCCAAAAGAATGTAAGGACAGATTCTCCCAAGGAAAGCTACAGCAGAGCTCACTGATAAAATTTAAAAAGGAATTACTAAATTACATACTGAACCTACCCTGGTAGGTTCTATTTTCAATGCCCATGGAATTTCCATTTGTTACTTGTATTCTTATCACAAAAAATTCTCATCCTGTAACAAAAGCTGGCCAGTACACTTGTCAGGCATAATAAGAACAGGACCCATGTAATGTTTCAAGTCAATATTGATGACATCAGCCCAAAATCAGACACAACCAAGTCATCAGCACCATGGAGAATAAAAAAGAGCCATTTATCTTTAAAAGCCTTTTAAATATTCAGTAGCTCTAACGCTATTAAGAAATAAGGTAGCATTAGTTCAAAGTCTTGGGAAACAGGCCTGCCCTTTCCTTTCAATACTTGTGCATTTAAAACTTTCCTACTGCATTTAGTGTTCTTCACAGAGCAGCTGACAAATCATTTCTCCAAACTGGCAAAGGGTGTCAAAATTAGAATTTAAAGCGAGAGTCAGCAGGAAAAATAAAAGGGAGGGGCATCTTCTTCCTTTTTGATACTACATAAATATATTATTAAAATATTCGTTTTTTTGTTATATGAACCAGACTTAGAAATAACTAATATACAACAAAACTAAAATTTTATGAAATTTTTTAAATGGCATAGTAAATGTCTTTTTATCAAGGACTTATTTTATAGTCACCTTAATACATTTATTTTAGCTTTTACAAATTACAGAACATATATACCATATCTTTCCTGAAAAAAATTCCTTGATCATTTTCCAGTTAATTATTTTCAGTTTTACACGTTCAGAAACCACTTGCTGAGCCTTTTGTATTGTTTCCTTTGAGGATTCATGTAATAAAGTTTATATGGTCTGTTCTCATTAATATCTTCACATTTATTATGTCTGACAAAAATCTTAATACACTCTTAGAACTAGACAGCCACTACCCCACACTGCCACCAGGATCACGAAACCATTTTGGGCATCCTACCTTCTCACCATTTCCAGATGGGCATTTCTTTTCTTTCTTTAAATTTTGAATACTCCTAATTTGTTTAATTATGCTAAAGGAACTAGAGTCACCTGCCATCCACTAGGCCATCCAAAAGGTTTTTCCACTGGCTTTTTCTGTCCACAGACCATGTACTCCTGACTCTGTTTTTACTTCTCACTCAAAAAGATTGTTTTCCTATCCAGCAATCACACCTTAATACTAATGAGAGATTTGCTAAATTCATCACTCCTCCTCTTGCTGTTCTTAGAGCTGTCTTCTCAAACACTGTGCTGACACCAAGAAAGACTTTGCATGTTGCTTGTTTTTCCTAATTACAACCTTAGCAGTCCATTTCAATTAGATCGAAAAATGAAGAGTTGATATTGACATTTATCTATAATTATATTTTTTATCTACATTTACCCATTTATCCTAATTTAAATTTATAATCAAGGCAAATTTAGTTATTTGGTTAACATGAAAGGATTGTCAATGTGGAATAGAAAATTAAGGTAAGCATACAATGCTGGAAAACTGCTTAATGATAAGTATAAATGATCACATTATAATAGAACCCATGAAAATATTTTCCCAACAGAAACATCAACAAGCCATGCATCAGTATCTGCAGTAATTGAAAATAAACAAAACTAAAATATACTTGAGGAGGACAAAAGGAACAGAATGAAAAAATACTCAAAAAATTCAAATATTATGACTGATTTACTCAAAGCAATAGGAAAACATCTATTATCAAATGCAATAGAACTGATTGTGTTAACAGAATAAATTCTGCTTAAGAGATCAGATATTTTTAGTTGATTGATTTTTCCATAAAAGGAAATAAAACCATGAGACTTTTTAAAAAATACATTATATTAAGCCAAGACATCTCTGAAACATGGAGAAGCACACATAAAGTATGTAGCTTAGTGAATGAAGGGCTTAAATATGAATCTTAAGGTCTGAGAAAGGAAAGCCAATTACCAGCTCAATTACCAAAGTGACTGTAAAGCTACTATTCATGATAGTGAAATTTTTTATCCTGGAATCAGATTTGGAGATAATACATTTATTTGGATAACTGCTATATAACTAGATCATGTTTTTAGGTTTTTCTGTCAAAAATAATTATACAATTGTTTAAAATTTTGGTCAAAAACATGAGAAATCCAATCAAAATACAATACTTGGAGAACATTCTTTACAGGAAGAAGCTGAGATCAGAGGTGCAAGGCACAGTTTCATGGCTAAGTCTATGAAAACAATGTATGCTTTTTTCTATTTCCTGGCTAGCACTTCTTTTTTTGTGTAATATTTGAATGTGTTATTTATTCAGAAAGATTAAACAGAAAAAAATTAAAATCAATTTGAGACTAAATAATAAATAGGATAATTGATTTTAAAGAATACTCCAACAAAGCAAAACTCACAAAAATGGTCAAATTATTTAAAACAGGAACAAATATTGCCTAAAACTAAAAGTTATAAAACCCATTTATTATCTAAAATTTGTGATTAGATATGGGATTAGAAGTCCATTTAGGTAATTTCAATAATGAATGTGCAATAAAGATCTTAATAATATATTTGTGAAGGTGTTAACCAAACGAGAATTTTAAAGCTGGTAAAGTAGGAGAAAAGAACGGTAGGATTCAAGGACATGTGAAGCCAATACTATAATCTATATCTTTTCTGAGATGGCAAAAAAAAAGAAAAAAAAACCTAGTCTCCCAGATAAGATTCTACTAATTTTAGAAAGTACCCTGAGAATGTTGATCTATGTGTGATAAGCAGTGTTGAAAAAAATGAGGCCTGTCTTTCAGGTCTGGATGTGACCTCATATCCCCAAACCTCCAGTGCCACAACCACTACCTTTCCTACATCTCCCCCACATAGCTCCAAATGCAACAGGACAAATTCTGGTAAAATACCTGCCAAAAGGATCCCATTCTTTAATTCTGTCCCTTCTCAGACTCTCAAAGATTCATCCGGTGTGTTCACACAGGCCATACTTTTGGTCTGAGACTTCACAGTTTATATCCCCGCCCAGACCACACATTTTTACTCTGAGTGAACAGTTAACCCACCCTGGTGGACCAGGGACAGCACTCAAGCTTTCAAGGTGAAACCACAGAGGAAATCTCATGTGTGACCTTCACTTCACATCTAGATAACCAAGATCAAAAATTACTTAAATCCACTCACGGTCACCAGTGTATCTGACTACACTACCGATAAACTGAATATCCTTACTGGAGAAGACAACCATAAATGTGCACTCAGACATTGGTTCTCCAGGTGGGTTCACAATATAACTCGCTTTCAGAGAAAGAATACCACCCTAAACACAGGATGAATA
Organism: Avahi laniger; assembly: GCA_963575035.1. Lineage (NCBI taxonomy): Eukaryota > Metazoa > Chordata > Mammalia > Primates > Indriidae > Avahi > Avahi laniger. Next base: position 8,856 of record CAUYSK010009188.1, read on the forward strand.
TCACAGTATATCAATAAGTGATTAGCTGACTATAATCGATTTTATACGGGCTTGGAACTGGAGAATTCAGGAGCACAAGCATCAAGCACAAGGTTTCAGCTTCATCTACTGACCCACTTTGCTCAGTCATTTTTTCTTTCAGTGCTACCACAAGAAGTAGTGTGTTCAATAACAAATATACTTCTTCTATTCCTTTGAGGAGAAACCTACCTGTAATTATTTGGTGATGAATGATAAAGACCTTCTGCTTTAGAGAATATCATTCAACAGAATTCCATTAAGTTACCAATACGAAAAGTTGACTTGAGTACCATACACATAAAATATACTTTCAACATAGCAGTTAATGCTATTATATCAATCTTGTACTTTCCACCCACATAACTGTTTATCCAACCATAAAAATAATCCATAAAAATAATTGCAATTAGCTCAACACAAGGCTATTTGCTTGTGTAGGTATGCTTACAAGTTATAAAATCAAGATCCTAATTCCTTATACAAGGATATACAGATAGCCATACTGAAACCCATAAAGCTTCAGACCAGGCCATTTGTAACCATGGAATGATGAAAAACTTGGTAACAGCCATTCCAGAGGTCCACTTGGCACTGTGTGTTGAGAGCCTTAAAAATGCCTACGCTTTGGCTCTGCATACTCCTTTACAAGAATTTATCCTAAGGTAATAATTATAAATGATATAAAAATATATGAAAAATGTTCTTAACAGCACAATTTAAAATAATAAGATGTTTTATTAGGATGTTTAAATGTTCAGCGGTAGAGGATTGAGCAGTTATCATATGGCATATCTATATAATTATTGAAAATTATGTTTTAGAAGATATTTTATGATGTGGAAAGTTATTATGTGTTGTGAAGTGGGGAGAAAAAAGAGGCTACTAAACACTAAGCAGAGTATGATCCCATTTTTGAAAAATTAAATATAAATTTATGTGTAGAAACAACCTTGAAAGAATATACACCAAAATATAACTGTAGTTAATCCCTCGAGTAGTGGAATTAGAGATATTTTTAATTTTACTCTTTTTGCTTCTCTGTATTTTCTCTTTAATAATAAATATTACTTCTATAGAAAAAGTTAACTTCTTTCAGTTATAAAATTTCACAAGAATGGCACATAAAATTCCTATAAAGAATTATAAATTTCTTTGAGAAAGAAAATTTGGGAACATAGTCTGTCTACTACACAACACAAATAAGGAAATTTCTGTTGTGGTGAGTCATGTTACATGATTTGTTAGTTGCAGAAGTACAACTGACAAATCAGGGGTTGGGGGTCATGTAACCCCAATCCCTGCCTGATCTTCTGAAATAGAAAATGTGCTATCACCACTGTATCTTCTTCTATGTCATCCTCACTTCTCCTTTTCTGGAGAAGTTCAATTCATAATTGACTGGATTTCTCCTCATTTTTCTTATTTCCTTCCTTTTTCTACTTTCCTTTTTTATTACTAAAAAATTTTTCTTACTGATAAAAAACTAATTCCTTAAAATATACTTTATTATCTCAATTGATTCGAACAAAGAACTCTTCCTCTCAAAGAAGAGTGGAAGAAAGATCAGAAAGAACAAAGAAAAATGAAATTGCATATCTGCGACTGACCAGAAATAAGACAGAGAGAGAGAGAAAAACAATACTTCCTCTTAATATTTTTGTGCTGTCTTTAATTACTTAGATTAAAAAGTCTACTAAGGAAAAAAAATACTACTTGTATTAAAGTGAAAGGTAATTCCAAAAGCAGATGACTAAAACTGACTTGCTACTGTATAACACTCATTATGAGAAGCAAAAAGTTGACTTTGATTTCTGGATAAGATTTTTAAGGCATAGCCTGTCTTTCATGGGTTCTAAAACCAGTTTTGATAGAAAGAAATACAGTAAACCCTACATGCTCAAAGACTCTTTTTTGAATGGTCTGAAGATCTACAACAGGTAGCAAGCATAAGTTTTCTGAAGCACAAGTTTGAATTTGTACTAATGCAAGGCTTGTGTATGAGATGTCTGTCCCTTGGCCTGCGCATGAGCCTGACCACAGGCTCCATCTCTGCGTTTCAGCAAATCTTGATTTTCTACCTCACTTTACTCACATATTTTATGGTGGATTCCCAGAAGAAATAACATATTATTTTCAACCATGTGGTCTTCCCACTATTTGTAAACTACTTGAGGACAAATAATGTCATTTCATCTTTGTATCCCTATCCCCTAACATCATAACTGTCCCACAGCAGGAACTACAACAACGATGAAGATGGTGATAATGATAGTTAACACTGAGAGCTTAGAAGGATCTGGCACTGCTTTATGTTTTTTGCATATACTGTTTAATTTTCACAACTCAATGAGTTACTATTATCAATCTCCATTTTATAGATGAGAAAACTGAGGCTTGACTTCTATTGCTGAAGGAATGAAAGGCATGGAAAAAACATGATCTTTGGATTCAAACAGAATTGATGGTGTTAAAAACCTGGTTTTTGTACACTATGCCACCATAGGAAATCTATTTACCTGTTCTGAACTTCGGATCGATCATCTGTGAAATGAAGGCAGTGTCTTCCTCATTGTGCTGCTGTGAAGATTCAATGGGATAACACCCGAAAGCACCTACCTCATTACTTGGCACATAGGAGGCCCTCAAATGTTAGTCCTTCTCCTTCCACCTCACCTCCTCTCTCTTCCCCTTTACCACTCTCCATGCTAGTGGAAAAGCCAACTGCAGATGTCTTTTAACGTCACCCCCAGAGGTCATTCAAACTTTGATTGGTATTAGAATCACCTAGCGAACTTATACATACAAAAGCCCCGGGCTATTCCTAGAAGCCTGTGCCTTTGTGTTTCTATTAGATCTCCAGGTGATTGCGATAGACAGCAAGGTTTGAGAAGCACTACTCTACAGGCCTTCTCTCCCTAGCTACTAGACCCTCCACCTCCCATCCAGGAGGGGAATTTTAACCTCTTGATGTTTGAAAATACTTGGCGAACCTGCCTTCATCTATCAGTACCAATCTAGAAGGCTTCTCAGTGATTTCCCTGATGTCTCTATCAGCAAAGAGAAGGAGTTTGTAATTTCCAGAGGTTAAAACATCAGTCAGTGGATTCCACAGTGGCATACATCAGCAACTGGGTTGCATGTCCTCTTTTCTTGCCCCTCCCTTTCCCCAATGAACTGCTAAATTCTACCCAAGCCTACAGCTAACTACAATAGCAGGAAACCTGAGTCAGCCCAGGTAGCAACAAGTGGGGAAGGGGCAGAAATAGGAGAAAAATTTACAGTTTTCACTCAGCTTATCAATAACAACCACTAAATTGCAGAACAACCCAATTTTTAATGGGAATAAAACTATAATCAGTCTTACAAAAAAGAAATGGTTCAGTAGAATACTGGTTTACATAAAATAATAATCTCCCAGGCAATGATTAAACAGGCTTCCAATAAGGTAATATGCAGAAAACAATCATGTTAACGTTATGTTAATATTAATTTTAAATTAACTGTTCAAATTTCAGAAGAATTAATTGCTTTTTTATTTTGTAAAATTTGAACATTTACACAAATCTTTAGGAAGCCCAAACTCTCTCCATAAGGATTCTAACAGAGAACTTAATTGTGAGGAAGAAGGGGTACAGCAATATTACGTGTGGTTTACAAATTAATTAACTATTTTGTAAATATTATTCCACTATGGGAGCAAATAGTTTTGAGAAAATGAAAAAAATTAAAATTAGCTTTAGATTTCTGGAGATTCATGCTACTAAAGCTCTTTACCTAGGGCTTTATCAATAAGAAAACACTAAAAACTGGTATTTCTGATATATCTTCAACCTAGTGGCCACTACCCATAATTGTGAGAGAAATCTAATGATTTCAAGCGTAATGATCACAGATGGAAGAGTCAATCTTTCCTAGACTTTTATTACCTTAGCAATCTACGAAAAATAAACACAAATTAATTGAACCAATATTTTTTGAACTCCAGCTCTGCTGGGATATATACAAAAAATAATCATAATCTAAAATTTACTTACACCTACCACAAACACTAGATTATAAATTCTTTGAGAAAAGAGGTGAAGTGAAACAAATATATTCATCTTTGTTCTAAATTTTCTTTAAGCCAAACACAGAGAGATGCAAGACAGACACACACAGACACACACTTCATTTTATGTAGAGATATATTAATTAATTTAATTAATAATTACTGTATCTGTACTAGGGGGAGGGAGATCCTGGTTGCAGGGAAGATGTGGTAGGAAAACCCGGAAGACGATACCCAGAGGACATCTTCTCAACCAAGGGTTAAGGCAAAGCCCTGGGACAAAACCATAATCATCTTTTAATAAAAAGCAAGCAGTAGAAATGGAAATGCAAGCTGAGATACCGCGTGGCTGAACATGATGAGCCCTTAGATAAACCTGCAGAACTGAGGAATATTCTGGAGCTAAGAAACTTCAGATAGTACAGTGGGCAATCCCCCCATAATTATGAACCACTAAAGCTGTGCTTACACAATTAATATAGCAGTGTTGCCTCTACCCACCCTCAACCATCCCCGTAAACAAAAATACATAGGCTGTTTCTAAAGGTCACTGAACAAATACACAATTTCCTCTTGTGTGAAGATGTAAAAATATGACTGCTTAAGAATATTACAGAACTTAAAATTATAATTAACTATTAATTCAATTATCTGTTTTTTCTCTCCCCTGGCTAGACCATAAGCACTATGAGAATAGACATTAGGATTATATCTTCTGTGCCCAATATCTTATCCCAGTTGTGAACCAGGCAAAAACATGGAGGTAATGAATATTAGCTGAATGAATAAAAAGTGAATCAATCCATATGTAAGAAGTAAGAGATAAATAAATGAATAGAAACATTAAGTGAAAGGTCAGACCATCTTAAAAATATCACAATAAAAAACTGAAGGCTAACATGCACTTTTACCAAAAATGTAATTTATGAAAAGCAGTGATTGACATATCCAGGTTTAGAATAAGGAAATGTAAATAAGTGTATAATGTATTCTTTGTAATATTTGTATGTCCACTCAGTAATAATTTCAAAGTTTTTGCTTTTCTTCAGAATAGAAAAAAAATCTGTCTTTACATGTTTTATATGCATTCCAGTTATTCAAGACACTCTTATAAATTTTCAAGAGTATAAGTAAAGAACATGAGAAAACTGGCTAATGGCATTCCTGGGTATATGCTCATCCACCTCTATCCAGACACTAGGTTTTTAGCCCTTTGCACAGTGTGAGACCTGATTACCTTAATTATTTTAACTTTGAAAGGAACTTCAATACGGAATTGAACTTTGCCCAGTCTTTCATCTAGACAATTTTTTAAAAAAATGACACTATGTTGTTCATAAGATAGTTTCTCCTATGTTAATTTCTTCAAAAATGTTTCATTTGCTAACTTTTCCAGCAAAATTGCAATTTAGACATGTAGTTCAAAAATCATAAATCTCTTATTCACTTTAGTGTGAAGCAAGATTAATGTAGGCTGCTCATTCCACAATAGGCTGAACATAGACTTTACATTTCAAAGGGTATGTATGAACCAATATATTATTCAGTGACTCAATTAAAGAAAATGATCAGAAATGTCTTCACAACAAAACGTCTTGCATAGGTTTTCTTCCTCCAAGTAAATGGTCATCAAACAGGAATTCCACATATATTAGATGCTGTAACCAGTTCCACATTAAACAAAATTATCACATTGCTAAAAAATGCTGACTCCACTTAAGGATCCTGCTGGTCAGTGATTTCATCATTTTATCAAGCAAGTGAAGGCTGTTATCTCCTAACTGAATGTTGCTACAAGGTGGTTCCACAAACAGTTTGCTTAAAGACAGTGTTAACTGGAGAAAGAAGTCTCTTTGCCAAAGTAATGTAAATCATTTCCCAAGATATAACACAAAATAGCCCAGACTTCTGACAAACCCCCTGTAAAAGAGTAGAAATAAGTACCCTTCGGAAGGAAACTGCAGAGTAATTAATACATATGCTGAAAACAATGCACAAAACCAACTTCTAAAGACAGGATCACATTGTCATGCTAATAACTTCATTTTGGTGAGTTAGTTGTTTAAGCTTCCCACTAATCAAATTTCCTAGGATAACTACCATCGAGAGATGAATTCAATTAAAAAAAAATGATTAAAGACGTGAAAAGTTTTCTTAATTTATTATACAATGCTAGCTTGGTCTGCCAGAGACACTGCCACATTATACTTCTTTTGTGTGTGTGTGCATACCCACCCTAAGACTTTAAATCGATCTATACTCTTTTCATAATTCCTACTACATGCTAAGTATCTCTTTTAATCCACAAAGGAAAAGCAATCCTTTGTAACCAGAGTCTCAATTTTTATTCATAATGATAAGGTATTGGTTATAGTAACTATTAATATTCTATAGATAATATTATTTTTTTTATTTCAGCATATTATGAGGGTACAGATATTTAGGTTACGTATGTTGCCCTTGCCTCCCTCCTCCCCCCCAAGTCCTAGTTTCAAGCGTGTCCATCCCTTGGATGGTGTGCATTGATTGCACTCTTGAAAGACAGGAATTGATAGTAGGAGAATGTACTTTGTTTTGTGTGGAACAAATTGTTTGAGATTAGAAAAATGTGTTCTCTTTGATTGTAACTAATGTTATTTGCTTCTGTAACCGTGCTTGCTTTTAGTTGTTTGTTAAATATAGGAGTAAGAGCAGGAGTGACTCCATGACAAGCTGAATTTCCTGAAATAGACCTAAGTTTTGGTTTCCCCCGAAACCAAAACACGGACCAAAACTGGCGCCAGCGCGAAAATTGAAAATCCCTAGGCTTGGAGCCAACCAATCAGGAGCCGAAACAATCCGCCACTTTCAAATGAACCAATGGACTAAGGGGGGAGGGGGATTGATATGCCCAGCGTGTCGTGTGGAACCTGCGTGTCATGTGCCACCGGTGTGTCGTGTGCAAAAGAAAGTATAAAAGCTTCACTTTTATCCCAGGGCGGGATCCTGGTTCACAGGGAGGCCACTGCGTTGGTGCTCTGGGACTTGGACCCTAGCTCGAGCTAGCCAATAAACTTCTTTGCCATTTGCAGCCTCAGTGACTCTGCCTCTCTGTTCCTGGGGCCGAGGGGAACCGGATCTAACACTCTTTGTGTATGCATATACCCGTCCCCTCCTCCCCCCTCCCCCCTCCCCCCTGCCCAACATCCAATAGATGTTATTCTTAATATGTACACTTATGTGTTGATCAGTTAATACCAATTTGATGGTGAGTACATGTGGTGCTTGTCTTTCCATTCTTGGGATACTTCACTTAGAAGAATGCGTTCCAACTCTATCCAGGAGTATATAAGAGGTGCTATACCACCATTGTTTCTTAAAGCTGAATAGTACTCCATGGTATACATATACCACATTTTATTAATCCACTCATGTATTGATGGACACTTGGGTTGTTTCCACATCTTTGCAATTGTGAATTGTGCTGTTATAAACATTCGGGTGTAGGTGTCTTTCTTATAGAGTATCATTTGTTCTTTTGGGTCGATGCCCAGTAATGGGATTGCTGGATCCAATGGGACTTCTACTTGTATCTCTTTAAGGTATCTCCATATTGCTTTCCACAGAGGTTGCACTAGTTTGCAATCCCACCAACAGTGCATGAGTGTTCCTATCTCTCCGCATCCATGCCGACATTTATTGTTTT
>CAUYSK010009193.1:0-41298 GCA_963575035.1 Avahi laniger
CCTGAGCTCCACCTCCTCCCTCCAACACCTCCATTCGTGGAAAAATTGTCTTCCATGAAACTGGTCCCTGGTGTCAAAAAGCTTGGGGACCGCTGCTCTAGGAGATTCTGATGCACCCTCAAGTTTGACAACTACTGTTCTCAATCTAGACCGAGTAAACTATAGAAAGCCAATGAGTGTTTACTGAGCATCTGCGGTAATTTTGGTTCTATGGTGGGGGTTGTGAAAATATAAAGACCTATCCCGGCTCTCCTCAAGCATCTGGTGGGTTAGATTCTTGGAAAGAAAATTATGCATTAAGATGAGATGAGCCTTTTTACAGCTAAATAATATTCCATTGTATGTCTGTACCACATTTTGTTCATTCATCTGTTGATGGACACTTGGGTTGTTTTGATCTTTTCGCCATTTTGAATAATGCTGCCATGAACACAGGTCTATAAGTGTCTCTCTGAGTTCCTGCTTTTGATTCTTTTGAGTATATACCTAGGAGTAGAATTGCTGAATCATATGGTAATTCTTTGTTTAACTCTTTGAGAAACTATCAAACTATTCTCACCAGCGGTGCATATCTGCGATAATGAAAAAGTTAACTTGTATATATTTTACCGCAATTTAAAAAAGATTAAGTAAATGACATGAGCCATGAAAACAGGGTTAGAAAAGAAAGTTGTGTTTCTGATGGTCAACCCTGAATAAAAATGACCTCAAGGCCATATTTAATTATGTAAATGCCACACATAAAACAGTGCTTTAAAAAGATGGGGTCTGCAGTCCTTCTGTTCGGAGACAGTTACCGCTCCTTGTCTGAGCCGGGAGCTCCCTATTTTGAATACTGTTTTAAGAAGGATAGAGCAGGGTGTCTGGCAAGCCCCGTGGCTACAAGGCTTTGCTATGGGCTTAGCATTTTCACATCTAGCTCGATTCTTTTGTCAACGAGTCAAAGATTAACGAAAATAACATGTATTGAGCACTGACAGGTGACTCAGGCCCAGCTAGTTTTCATTATAGGGGTGAGGCTGTTAGCACTGCAGCAGCTCGTTTAACTTGTTAGTGGTTGGGTGGTGGTGTTGCTAAGTTCTAGAACCATTTGTTGAACACTTCGGTGTGCCAGGCTGTGTAGTAGGAGTCAGGGAGGCATGAATAAAGCAAGCTGACAGTCTGGTGCAGTGGTTCTCAACCCTCAGAGAGCAGCAGCATCTCCTGGTGAGCTTGTTCAACGACAGATGCCAAGTGCCATGCCCAGAGTGTCTGGTTCAGTAAGTCTGGGGTGAGACAGGACAATCTGCGTTTCTATCAAGTTCCTAGGTGATGATGACAATGATGCTCGTCTAGGACCACACTTTGAGAACCAACTGGACTACTGGGGTAGAAAGACATAAAATATTAGTTTGATAAGTGTAGGTGCTGCAAGGAAAGAGAAATGCAAAGGTCTCTGTGGGAGCTCAGAGGAGAGGGAAACACTTTGTCCTGCCTTAGGGGGTGAGAGGGTATTTCGGGGAGACGTGAAGCAGCCTGGTGTGTCTGCAGAATGCAAGCATCTCAGCATTGCTAGAATAAAAATGAATGATGGGAACGGGCACAGAGAAGTCCAGAGAAGTGGGCAGAGCTTTTCTGTAATAAACATGCTCTAAGGCAACAGGTCATGAGCATCTAAGAGGGTGGCAGAGATGAAGGCACAAAAGCAAACAGATTGTTACCCATTTACCTTTGGTAGCCTGGAAACCCCACCCTTCTCCCTATAAAAACCTTCCCCCCAGAAAGAAACTGACAGAGGCCTTCACGCCAGTGTGTAAATAACTGTGGAGCCTTTCTGATCCACCCGGAGTCCCCACCCAGCAATAGTGGAGCAGTATGATTGGCAGGGTGGAGGGGAAGGACTTCCGGGGGCAGCCCCAGCCTTATAGCTCCCCACTGCTCAGCTCCAGCCTGCGCTGCCGGCCCCCACAACCACAGCTGGACCAGAAATGATGCCAAAGAGGGGTCTGCGGGGATTTTCCTGAGCCCATGTCTCAACCCTCCTTCTCAAGCTGACCCAAATAAAAACTGAAATAATAAAGAGAAAAGTTTGATATAAAGTACGGATTAAAGCATCTTTAGAAAACTTATCTATTTATATTGATCTACAGTGTAAAATCCAAGGAAGAGGAGCGGGCCTACTATGGCAACTTCAAGCTTTATAAACAATAAGTAACCCTAACCCTCTAGCCCTTGCTCCCTGTCCCGGGGCCACCTTTGATTCATTGATAACATTAGCAAGGAAATGCTTCAACGCCAGTTTGATTCCTTGCCCTCTGTTTGGAAATAATAAAATCATAAGCCCTCACCATCAATTATTAACCCACACCCCTGGTCGCCTCCTTTCCTTCTGGGTGGGATCCTGGGCTCGTGGCTATGCCTCTCCGCGGGCTGCGCAGGAAGGCGGCGGAGCCCAGCAGATTGCAGCCTTCTGCGTGGCAGATCAGAGCCCAGCCACGGTAGACGCCGTGGAAACTCCATACTACCGACTGCCCAAACTCACTGGGCTTTTATGAGAAGCCATATATCTTTTAATCAACTTCAGAAGCGAACTGTAGGAGCTATAAATGTATTTTAAAAAGTGTTTTTAAAATGTGGTTTCTACATGCAAACCCCTTCTGAAGGTGTGTGGTTTCAAGATGGATGTAGAGGGGGTGTAAAGGCTGCCTTCGCCTCTGAACGGGGTCCTGTGGCTTAGCTGTGTTCTCTGTGGCTGTAGCCGCAGGACCAGGACTGATGGACGACCCCAGAGAGGATGGGGACCATGCCCTTGGCAGGAAGACCTTCCTAACAGATGGAGGGGGCACACAAGCAGGTGTCGAATGATTCCCACTCAGCCTTGGCAGAGAGGAGGGCCCAGGCCTGGTGAGGGGAAGCCAGGCGGTTGCCAGGTTCAATCACATGCACCTGCAATATGCCAGCTCCCTGCTGCAGCAGGGCCTCTGTTCTTGAGGGCCCTCTGTCTGGAATGCCATTCCTCAGGTTTTGCTCATGGTTGATTCCACCCATTCTTTAAGTCTCAACTTTAATGGTACCTCCTCCAGGAAGCCTGCCTGTACCACCCCCTCGACAGTGATCCGTGTCGCAGCCCTTGTTTAATTCCTTCAGGGCACTGATTGCAGACTGCAAATATTTTATTTGCATATTGGTTTACTTAATTGCTATTTATGATCAGCCTCTCACAAGGACAGAGACTGGATCTGTTTTATTCTCCATTGCATCTTCAGTACCTAGTACAGTGCCTGACACACACTAGGCTTATTTGTTGAAGTGAAGAATGAATTCACTTCAAAATTAAATAGCATTCCAAGAAGGAGAGCATTTAGAAATTTTTTTCCTCCTTCATTCAACATTTGAATACTCATTACAAATGTAATCTATCTTATTAAATGTGTATTCAAAATTGGTACACAATCTTTGATAATTTTCATATACATATACATACCGGGACTTGGTACATTTTTACTATAGTAAGACCTCCTTACAAAGAAAACTTTGAGGGACTCACCAAAAGTTTTATTGTACTGGAATTTTGACTATTGGTTGGAAAAAATGGGTGTCACCATCTAAAATGTGTAAACATTGCCATTATAGTTTTATCTGTTGGGGCAAGTTTTGATCTAATTGCTTTTTGGTAGCCAGCCCAAGGGACATGGCCTGGGACAGGCTCCCTAGGAAGCTGTCTACCCTAAGCACCCACGCAGACACCGAGTGGGAATCCACCTCCCACTGCGACCACCGCAAAATGTCATGGGGCAGAGAGTAGATCTGAGGGACCAACTTAAAAAGGCCCCAAAAGACCAACCTCAAAAATTGGATAATAACGAATACACATTTTTGTTGGTGGTGGTGGTCTAGGCTCTGTTAGATCCTGTCCACATCACAAACAATATTTATTTCATTAAAATTTTAATTATCCTTGAGCACATAAGATGCACAATCTGAGAAACAGTAATCACTCTGTACTAGTGATTACACACCTCTTCTAAGGAACTCTACAAGCATTTACTGTTACATGCTATAATGTGTCGACCAGGCATATAAATATAAGTACTTAACCTATAAATTTTTTTACTTATTCCTATACCATGTCTGCAAACAGGTTATTCAATAAATAAAATTATCCTTCATTTACTTCCACAAACTATTTTCCCGAGGCAAGAATGAGCCTGTACACATATATGTACTGGCTAAATACACCCGTGTTGGAGAGAGATAAAAGGGGAACCTTTAGATAAAAAGAAACTTAAATGCCACTTTAACCCGTCACAATACACCGACCTTATTTGGACCCTGATTCAAATAAACTGTTAAAATAGATTTATGAGACAATCAGGGAAATCTGAACACTCCCTGGATATTTGATGACATTAAAGAATTATTGTTAACAATGTTTAAATTTGAAAATGATATTCTGGCTATTTTTAAAGAGTCCTTATCTTTAGTGATATCTAAGCATCAGTGGATTTTCTCCTAAATAACCCAGAGGGGAATTGATGGGGTGGGCACAGACAAAACTGGACTAGTCGTGAAAAGATGGGCACAGGGGACCATTGCACTGTACTCTTTGCCTTGGTACCTGCTTTGAAATTTTCTGTAATTAAATTTTAAAATAAGACATAACGAGCGTTAAGAAAACAGCCACCAGGAGTGTAACAGTGTTCCTTTCTCTCCGCATCTGTGCTTGTAGCTCTGGCTTGGGCCGTGCAAAGGCAATATATGTAACCAAAATGTTTGTACCCCCATAATATTCTGAAATTAGAAACAGAAAATAGCCAAATGTTAGTGCATTTTTAGAAACCACATCAGCTTTTTTAGGCTCGGTGCTGAACTTTGGCTGCATACATCTCAGCATGTGAGAAACTGAGGCTGCCCATCTTCCCATAGCTAATTCCTCTCTCTGCTCACCTTGGCAGGCCCGAGGAGTTCCAGGGTTTCTGATTAGGTTTTTCACTATATGGATTTTATTTCCAGGCAGGCTGCAGTGATCTGGTCTGCACCACTCGGCCAACATTCAAGTGCCTCCTTCAGCCAGAATTGATTTTGACCCCTGCTGGCTGGTCCCACCCTCTTCCTCACTGTCTTCGCAGGGCACACTCCATCGATGAGCTCCTCTTTCTTCTGTATCCAACCTCTCTTCTCTACTCTCTTTTGCCATCTGTACAGAAGGTAGCTCATGTCTCTTCATTAAAAAACAAAACAAAACCCTTCTCATTACCCTCATCTTCCCATAACCACCTTTTCTCATCGTTTTATGGCTACAGTTTTGAAATGAGCTTAAGAAACGCCCCCAAATCGATTTCTTAAGTGTTTCCTAAGCGCCACTAATATGTTCAGACATGAGAGAGGGATGTCACAAAAAGTTCTAGTCGCCTTTCGGCCAGAGCCGCCATCTTCCAGTGATTTGCCAAAATGATGATCACAAAGGGAGGGAGGAGAGGCACCTGCCATATGTTCTCTAGGCCTTTTAGAAAACATGGGGTTGTTCCTTTGGCCACATACGTGCAACTCTACAAGAAAGGTGATGTTGGGGACATCAAGGGAACGGGTATGCCCCACAGATGTCACCATGGCAACACTGGAAGAGTCTACACTGTTACCCAGCATGCTGTTGGCCTTGTTGTAAACAAATAAGGGCAGGATTCTTGCCAAGAGGATTACATGCATATTGAGCATATTAAGCACTGAGAGAGCCGAGACAGCTTCCTGAAGCGCGTGACGGAAAATGATCAGAAAAAGAAGGACGCTGAAGAGAAAGGTGCCTGGGTTCAGCTGAGCACCAGCCTGCTCCGCCTGGAGAAGCAGCCTGTGTGAGAACCAGTGGAAAGGAGCACGTTCCCTAGCAAGTCATAGCATAATTGGTATAAACAAATAAAAGACCACAGAACTGTAAAATTATTTCTCTTCATTGCGTAGAAGTGTAGCGTCCCCTTCCCCAAAGAAATATTTAAAGCAAAAGAAAAAGTTCTAGTCATCAAGAGATCTTCAAAACGTGCAGACAGAGTTCCAGTCTGGGATAGGCTTGCGTGCTAGTCTGACACTAATAGTCGCAGGGGAGACAGAAAAATGATGATTCAGGTCATTGTACTGTTGTGCAAGCCCTGAGCGGCCGGCCAAGGAGTTCGACCAGGGAGGAGAACGCACTGGAGTAGTTTTGGCAGCACTTGGGCTGGACTTTGAAGAGCGAGCGAGATTTGGAAAGGTGCAGGGGAAAGAAGAAGGCATTTAAGCAACTTTCGAAGGTGGGTGGCATAGCCTGAGGATGGGGGAGCCTGCCTCACCATGCGGCGGGCTGGGGAGGGGTGAGGGCTTTTCAAGACCTTAGCAGGTTGGGGCATTTCGAGGCCATGAAAAACAGCTGGGTTCTGCTTTGTCTTGTTGGGGTGGGGCAGGGCATGTCAGGGAAGAAGGGAGTGTACGGGTAGGTGGTGGGGTGGCTCCAACCGAGCCAGGCTCCTGGGAGATTGATCTGGTTACAACAGGAGAGCCAGCCTGGCAGTGTGACAAGAAAGCTGAGGCTGGTTGCCTGCGGGGAGTCTTTGCAGTGTGACATGTCAAGGGCCTAACCCAGGGTGGAGGTGGTGGTGATGGGAACTTGGGACTCCATGAGCCACTGAGGGCAAAGGATGGGCGGAGCTAGCCTGGCCGTGAGATTTTTTCTTTTTGAGACAGAGTCTCACTCTGTTGCCCAGGCTAGAGTGCTGTGGCATCAGCCTAGTTCACAGCAACCTCAAACTCCTGGGTTCAAGCGATCCTTCTGCCTCAGCCTCCCAAGTAGCTGGGGCTATAGGCATCCACCACCATGCCCAGCTAATTTTTTCTATATATTTTTAGTTGTCCAATTAATTTCTATTTTTAGTAGAGACGGGGTCTCACTCTTGCTCAGGCTGGTCTCGAACTCCTGGAGCTCAAACGATCCTCCCGCCTCAGCCTCCCAGAGTGCTAGGATTACAGGCGTGAGCCACCGCGCCTGGCCCTGGCTGTGAGGTTTTGAGCCTGGAGGAGTGGGGCCCAGTTGTTCTCTGATGAGGCAGTCCACCATCAAACTGTAACCTAGGCCACACATACCAACGAATTATAGTATGTGGACCTTATTTGAATCCTGAATCTTACAAACAAACCATTAAAAAGTTATGACATATTTGAAAAAATGGAATTCTAACTGGATTTGATAATATTAAGGTATTAATTGTTAACTTTTTAGGTGTGATAATTGTTTTGTGGTTTGAAGAATCCTTATGTTTTAGAGATATGTACCGAAATGAGTACAGTTAGAATGTATCTGGGTTTGTTTCCAAGTTTTCCAGGTAGATGGGGGGAGAGTGGGCATGGTCTACATGAAGCAGGACTGGCTCTGAATCATAAACTGTCAAAACTGAGTGATGTGGGGTTCATTTTGCCCCTCTCTGTACTGTGGCATATGTTTGAAATTTTCCTTGAAAAATTCTGGCCCTTGGGCCGGGCGCGGTGGCTCACGCCTGTAATCCTAGCATTCTAGGAGGCCGAGGTAGGTGGATCACTCAAGGTCAGGAGTTTGAGACCAGCCTCAGCAAGAGCGAGACCCCGTCTCTACTAAAAAATAGAAAGAAATGATCTGGACAACTAAAAATATATATATATAGAAAAAATTAGCTGGGCATGGTGGCGCATGCCTGTAGTCCCAGCTACTTGGGAGGCTGAGGCAAGAGGATCTCTTGAGCCTAGGAGTTTGAGGTTGCTGTGAGCTAGGCTGACACCACGGCACTCACTCTAGCCCGGGCAACAAAGCAAGACTCTGTCTCAGAAAAAAAAGAAAAAAATTCTGGCTCTTGGATAATGCAGGTCCTGCACCCCGGGCCTCATCATTCCCAATCAGAAATCACAAGAGACATTTTGAGCTTGGCAACAATAATCTTTTGATACATTTCAAAACAGGAATTCTGCCCACTTCTGTTTTGCCTGGAGCAGGAAAACTCATGGACTGGAAAGAACTAATGCCTTGATTTCGTTGGGAAAAACAAACCATGAGAGACACGTGATCTTCGTCACCAGCATGGAAGGAATCCAGCCACCTAAAGAAGAAAAGTTAAAACCTAGAAGAGCAAAGGCAAATTCGTGTGGGAGCTGGAAGTAAATGCTTCTTCAGGAAAAGTAACTCCCAGCAGGGGTTTTCTGGCAGCAGAGCCCTTGGCGTGAGTGTGAAAGCTGAGAATGAGTTGAAAATTGCAGTGGGTGTAGCAGCCAGCATCAGGCCAGTGCCATGTGGCCACAAGCCACACCCCACTCAGACGGAGGCTGCCGGAACAGAAAAGAGCCCATCACTGTCACCCCTGACACTGGTTGTGGCCCGTCTGTCTCTCACACGTCACAAAGGAAGCCGCTCAGTGTTCCCAGCTGTGCAAGAAGGGGACATCAGCCGCCACGTGCTGGGGAAGGACCCTGCGAGCACCTACGAAGCCACATCCTTGGCAGACCATCTCCAGGCTGCAGGGCAGAAACCAGATTTCTTTTTCAACAAGTGGTCCCAAGCAGAACCCATCTCACACAGGTGAACCAGAAAGCTAGGAGGGTACGTTTCGCACTTGAGCAGGTGACCCCATGTTCCTCCTCCTTTTTGAGGGGAAAAAAAGCATATGAGGAGATTAAGGTGCTCACTTCCCTGGGAAGGAACAAGCACGAAACAGGTGTTGAGAGTTCAGCCCCGCAGACGTGTGAGGGCCTGCTCCGCGCCAGGCGTTGCAGGACGTGCAGAGGAGAACGCCACGTCGTCCTCGTTTCAGGGAGATTGCAGGGGAGGGAGAAACGGGTGTGCAAAATCTCTTAGAGAAATACTGAAACAGAAGGGCACAGAGGTCCCACGGCCCAAGCAAGGGAACTGTTACTTAGCCAAAGTCGAACTTTGAGCAAATCACTTAATCTCAATTTTTCATCTATAAAATGGGACAATTCTGGCCTTACCCCGTAGAGTTACACTTTAAAGATGGTGATGATGATGATGGAGCAGCAGGAGGAGGAGGAGAAAGGCTTTTTTAGACCTTGCTGCCCGAAGGGTCTGTGACTGGTCCCCAAGGACGAGCTCCCCTGTGGGTGGCAGATGGCTGACCACTCCCCAGCCAGCCCCAGGAGTGCCAGTGCCCTGTGTCCTCATTCCCAAAGCCGCTTCCCACTGGGCACCGCATTACATGCCCAGAAGCTGCCTGGCGTGAGTAACCTCTCCAACGCGTTCCAACTCAGCTGATACAGAGCGTGAAGGTGTTAGTCCTAGTATTCTTACTGCGTTCCAGAGCTTAAGAGCCAGAAGGAACATTCCAGAACATAGTGTCCAACGCTCCCATTTGTATGAAGGGCATTGGAGGCTCCAGCAGGGAACACAACCTCCTCTGGTCACTCACAGAGGTGGTGGGACAGCTGATGCTAGAACCTCGTCCTCTGGACTCCCCTGTTCCAACACAGCTACTGCTTTTCCCAAGAAAGGTTTTGCCAACACTGACTCTATTGCCTTTAGTATTCTTAGTCTTTCCTGCCCCCAAATACCTAGTTTGGCCCTAACTTCCAATAAAGAATATGTAGGGTAACCCTAGCTCTCTGGGAGGCCAAGGCGGGCGGATTGTTTGAGGTCAGGAGTTCGAAACCAGCCTGAGCAAGAGCGAGACCCCATCTCTACCAAAAATAGAAAGAAATTAATTGGACAACTAAAAATATATGGAAAAAATTAGCCAGGCATGGTGGCTCATGCCTGTAGTCCCAGCTACTCAGGAGGCTGAGGCAGAAGGATTGCTTGAGCCCAGGAGTTGAGGTTGCTGTGAGCTAGGATGACGCCACGGCACTCACTCTAGCCAGGGCAACACAGTGAGACTCTGTCTCAAAAAAAAAAAAAAAAAAAGAATATGTAGGGAAAAATCCAAAAGGAAAATTCCCCTGATAACCTTTTCCCAAGCTCTCTGCTCTTTTGGGTCTTCCATGCTTTGCGAAATGTTTTCTAAATGCTTATTATGCATGTGACCCTACTCACTCACAACATGGGTTCACAGAGATGAAAATGAGAGGCCGCCTGTCTTCAAGGAGCTCGTGCTTAGTTATCACTGAAGTGCCCTCTTGATGAAACCTTTGTGAACTTCTGTTCTGGGGAAAGAAAGTCCTTCTCACTCCATCCACTTTAGTCATGTGTGCGAGGAGAAATCTCATGGCTACATCTCTTTCCTCCCTGAGTGTTCCCATTCCTGCCTGGCCGGGAGTGTCCACCCGGCGGGCTGTGGGTGCAGGCAGTGTGTGAGCACGGAAAAGGCTGGCAGCCTCACTTGGGAAGTCTTGCTACTCTGTGCTGAGCTTTTCCTAACCCTTGGGGTTTACTTGAGGCCTCACGATTGTTTCACTGTGCCCCTGCTGTCCCTAAGGAATCTAGTTTTGCTGCCAGCTGACTCACTGCCTTACTGCAGTTGGCCCCTGGGGCACCCGCTTTGGTGTCCTCCAGCCCCTGCTTCCCAGCCGCCATGTCGGTGCCGTTCTGCTGCTTTGGGTCCAGGTCTTTGAGGCCTTGAATATAAAAACAGTGTAGCTCAGTGGAGACTCTGGCATGCACAAGTGGGAAAACCAGTGTCCAATGAAAAGTTGGACTGGAGATTCCGAAATCCCTTCATGCTCTAACGTTTCTGAAAAAGCATATCCAAAGGTTGACAGCCTGAAAAATTAGTAAGGTTCTGCTGTGTGTGTCCAGACCTGGGGGAGCTAAGCCTGCGACCAACTCCTGGTAGCATTTTAAATGAGCGTGGGTACCAAGTATTATTTCTGATTCTCCCCACACTCAGATGAGGTCCCCTAGATGAGAACAAGGTGTAGAGGCTTGGGATTCTGTGGGGCCAGTGTGAACACTTACACGCTTGTGAAACGGTGCTGTTGTTTGTGGAAGGGTTCCCAGAAGAGGTGGTGTTCATTCCCCTTTGCTCCGGTTAACACACTTCCTTCCGTCGAAACCCGTATGCATGGACCCCAGATGCACAGTTGGATTCTCGACTCTGACAGAGCCCACGGAGCACCCTGCTTCTACCTAACAAGCCATGACGTGCCAATTATTTGCTTTTCTGCAGAAACCTCAGCCTGGAAATCTGTTTAATTACTGTGAGAGATAATCTTTTAAACATAGATTTACATTCTTTAAAGACTTTTCCCTGTGGGAGTAGGAAAGTTATCTGAACATTGGCTATTTATTTTCATTTCCAGAAGAGGGACTGCTAGCTGGTAGTTAGCAAGGAGCTCGAGCCCTGGAGGATTCTTGTTTAAAAATCTGTTCTTCCTCACTGACGGTTTGTCAATTATGTTGTAATAATTAGTTTATAGTGTTGTCATACTTTCCCCCAGCTTACACCCTACACTTCACTCTGTCATTCCAGGCCTGTAATTATCTGACATTTTTCAAGTATCCCTGTTGGGCTGGGTTCTGTACTTACCCTGGATATGGGTGGCAAGAGACAATGTCCTCAGGGCGTTCCCATGAGAAGGATCGTACTTGTAAACCCACCAGCCTCAAAGACCCACTTGGAGCTGTGATCAGTCAGACACGAATTTTTCCAAACTGAGGCAGCCCAGCGGATTCATGAAATTCTTCCCTACTAGGATGCCAGCTTGGGTAGGCAGGGGCTCTGCTGTGTTCAACCTGGCAGCTCCAAGAGCCAGAGCAATTCCTGGCTCATAACAGGTGCTCAATAAGCAGATGCTAAATTGTTCAAAGGCAACAGGTCCTCACGTGGAGGAGACGTGTGCCGTGTCAACCATGAACAAGGCACAAAATAAAGCAGGGCCTGGTGGGCTCCACTCTCTGGCAGGGGCTGCTCTAGTCCTTCCTCCCCCATATCGCTTATGAGCAGGTGGTCTCAAGGTGTTTGCTGGGCCTGATTCTGTAGGCCAAGATCTCTGGCCCTTGAACATTTGCCTCTGGGGATTAAGAAAAGAGGAGAAAAGGAGTAATTACGGTGAACACAGAATTAGAAGGTAAGGAAGAACTCTTTGTGGAAAACTGACTAAATCTTGACCTTGAATCTCTCTTTCCAGGTCCTGATGGAGAGAAGAACTGGTCCAAGAAGTACCCGTCCTGTGGGGGCCTGCTGCAGTCCCCGATAGACCTGCACGGTGACATCCTCCAGTACGATGCTAGCCTCACACCCCTGGAGTTCCAAGGCTACAACGTGTCTGCCGACCAGCGGTTTCTCCTGACCAACAATGGCCACTCAGGTGAGGGCGAGACCTCAGAGGCCTGGGGGGCAGGTCTGAGCTTCCCTCGGCCCCCCGGCCTCCCCTTTCCATCTGTCAGGGAGGGGGCTCCACCACGGCACCCAGGTGCCTTTGAGGGAGGCCTGAACCACTCTCTCCAGGGGATGCTGGGGGCCCTGGGGGTGGTCCTGCCAGGGCAGCTCTATCTCAGAGGCAGCACATCTCTCGGGAGCGGGGAGGAGACAGGCCTGAGCCCTGTGGCCCGTTGGCTGTGCTGCCGAAGTGGATTCCGGGCCGTCGTGAACTACTCGAGGGACCACGCAATTCAGTGGGGGTGGGGGCGCCCAGGCTTTGGAGTCAGACAGACCCGGATTTGAATCCTGGCTTGGAGACTTATGAGCCATGAGACTCTAGGTAAGAACTTTAACTTCCCTGAGCTTCTACCTGGAAAATGGAGTTACTGATAGCTACTGTGAAGACTCCAGATTATGTGTGTCAGGGATCTGGCGTATAGTAAATGCTTCATAAACAGCAGTTATTATTGTGGTTGTTGTTGTATAATTCTAAAGTTTGGAAGGAATTTCACTAAAGGTTCTATCACAGAAATATAAATAAAAATCCATCCCTTGATCCAGCGTCAACGTTGCAGGCATCATTTTCCCAGGGGAACCAAGAAGGGTTGGTGCCACCGAAGTCGCTGTGCAGAAACGGGTGCATTCCCAGGGAAAGAGCCCCCAAGTTTCTGACCTTCAGGCTGCCTCTCTCTGCTCTGCACCTGGCTGCGTCCCCCTGTCCCCAGCCTGGGCCGCGGCAGGGGTTGCCTACCTGACTGCTCTGTGGCGGCGCTCAGCTGGCCAGGGCTCTGAAGGCCACCCCTCTGCTCCCCGCAGTGAAGCTGAACCTGGCCCCGGACATGCACGTCCAGGGCCTCGCGTCCCGCTACAGTGCCACGCAGCTGCACCTGCACTGGGGGGACCAGAACGACCCCCACGGCTCCGAACACACTGTCAGCGGGAAGCACTTCGCCGCCGAGGTGAGTGAGGTGGCCAGTCTGGCAGAGGCTGCCCGGCTGTGCCTGGCTGTCCCCCGGCTGCCTGGCAGGTGCACAGATAAGAGCCAGGTTGAGCTGCGTCCTAGCTCTCCTCCCTACCTCTGGCCCTGTCCCCAGCACAGAAGGCTGCAGCCACTCCGGCCAGCCGGCAGCTCATCTGCCCCATCCTGATTCCTTTCTTCTTCTGGACATGCTGACTTTGTCTCTGTGTCTTTTCCTGAGTAGCCCTGCTGAGAAGGCAGAGCTCCCAGGGTGGCAAGTAGGATGCCCCTTTTCTAGACATCGCCCTCCTATCTGTGCAGATAAAGATCTTGTCGCTGCTGACTCATACTGGGCTCATTGCTTTCCCTAACTTCCTAGTCTTTCTTTAAATGTCATGCTGTCTGCGTATGTCTTTCCCATCCCATCTTTCCTTTCTCTCAGCATGGGTTGTGTTTTGGAGCATGGGGACACGGGTCCAGGGCCACTCTTCTACCTGGCCACACGTCAAGGGATGACTGGCATCATAATGTGCAGGGGCATCATGGCAGTCAGAGACTCGCTGAGGACAGCTCGGGATGTCCGCCCATCATTGGAGTATATTACCCTGAGGTGCCAACTCAAAATGCCAAAAGAAAATGAGAGGGGGCATAGCGTCGTTCCTGTACAAGTTGGGGATGGGGGCGGCAGTGAGGGTATTGGGTGTTCCATTTCTGAGCTCCCACAGCGCTGAACTGTGGCTCTGAAAGTTTGCGGGGAAATACAAGGCAATGAACGCTGCTGACTGATCAGCCAGGGAGGCCCATGTAAATAATGACATGACCAATCTCCTCTGTGCATAACCGCCAAACTGCTTGATGTCTCCGACTAATTACAGGTCTAGCTGCAAGTGTGCAGGGCATGGGATTTGGCCAAATAGGTTGGCGCTACCGGAGGTTCACGTATTTCAGAGCAGGCCCTTCCCTGAACCTCAAGAACTGCAATTTCTTCCAGGCTAATTGCAATGTTGAGACTTCTTCCCCCATGGGAAATAAAGTAGGGTATAGGTTTTGAGGGTTTATGCATTTAAAAATATTTCTAGTTACAGTGTTTGCTATTAAGTCACATCATCGGACCAAGTTAAGACGGATCAGAAATGCCAATACTAGAGAGAAGACATCAGGGTGACCCTCAAGTGGCGGATTCTCCACGGAGGGTACTTGAAAGTGTAGCAGTTCTCCTGGACAGAGGCTGTATAAGAAGACTCTGTCTTAATCCCCTTAGCCAAGGGATCCCTAATCCAGGAATTCTCTGGTTTAGGCTTCACTTCCTCTTGATTTAATCTGAACACAATAAGAAAGGGCTCACACAGACCACAAGCCCAAAGGTTAGTAGTAAAAAGAAATCAGGACCTAGGACCTTGGGGGTTTTAGCCACACGGAGTTCAGCTCTGTTTCTCAGAGCAATGCCAGGCCAAGAGGGTGTAGGCAACGTGGCAGGCCATGTCCTTCAGGGGGAAGACAGTGAAGCGGAGGCCCTGAGCAATCCTTAACAGAGGACCACCTAAAAGAAGGAATAATTTGATATAATTTTTAAAAATTAGAAAACTTCAAAATGGCGACATTAAGCTATATTCAATGAAATATGCTTGAATTCTATTTATAAACACATGAGGTGGGGGAAAAATGAATGAAAAGAAAGAAAACAAATAGATATAAAATTTCAATATGTCATAGTCTCAAGAGCAAAAAATCAACAAAAATTCATGTGTTGTATAGGTACATCTATGAATAAAGTTTTTTGAAGGCCAGGTGGCACCACCTTTAGGATTAAAAATTAGGTTAAATATTGTCAGAATTTGTCATAACAATGGTCTTAATGCATAGATAGGCTTTTTAAACCCAAGATTTCTCAAAAACTTCTTTTCTTTACCTTTGTAATGACAAGTAATTTCTTCTTTGAAGAAAATGAGTTTAGAATTTTATTTTGCAAAGATGAAAGTCTATATTCATGGATTAACATTCTTGTTTCGTGGCCTCTTAAAATATGGCTGATAAAACCTTTATGAAAGCCCTGCTGTGATTTTTCTGCAACTGAGGGATAAATGCGTGTCTGTGCCGACCACAGTTACGATCAAGTTACAGCTGGAGATTTCATGCCGCAAACCCACTGCTTCCAGATCAAGTGCAGAGGGACGAACTGAGGCTGGGGAAGCCACATGAAACCGCTTCCCCCCAGGCTCCAGAATAAGTAGGAAAAATCAGCATGGAGAAGTGCTCCAGGGCACCCGGGCTTTCTCATGGCTAGTGTAAAAATTCATTCGTTCATTCATTCATTCGCTCATATCTCTCATGCGCCTGCTACCTTCCAGGCACCCCACGAGACACTGGGACGCAGTGAGTGAATCGGGTAGACACGTGTGCCCTGGTGGCCTTTGCAGTTCAGAGAGTACTAAGGGAGAAGGGAGAACTGGAGATGCCAGGAGGGGAGGATCTGAGGGACACGGTCTAGCTCACGGGCGTGGAGGGGACAGGCGTCTGTCCTCCCAGTTGGATTCCAGTCTCCCGCAGGGCGAAAGCTTCCCGCGAGGCGCTCATCCTCTGATGGGCATCTCCCCTCCCGCTGCAGCTGCACATCGTCCATTACAACTCGGACCTGTATCCTAACGCCAGCGCCGCCAGCAACAAGTCAGAAGGCCTCGCTGTGCTTGCGGTGCTCATTGAGGTAAGAGATGTTCCAAAGGTTGTTACGTGAAATTTGAAGCAGGGATGAGATCGGGATTCGACATTTGTTCCACACACTTCTGTTGATAACAAGCTTCTCCTGTATGGGCCAAGTCTTGTCTCCAGAGCAGGGGCTTCTCCCCACAGTGCTCCTTCTGTCTTGGCCTAGAGGCAGCACTTTCTGTGGCTGGATAGCAGAAACGGCTCATGTCCTTTGTGACATTGGGAAAACGAGCCCCAGTCCCCAGCCTCATTGCATAAGCCAGGGAATGGCCCAGCTGGAGAAGACTTGGGGGGTAGGGGGTCATGCTGCCCCCCTCAGATGCCTGAATGCCTGATACAACTCCTGGTATCCAAGCTCCAGCCCATAATATTGACCCTGGAATGAATTCTTTCTTTAATCCCAGGAAAAGGGAATGTCTTTTGATTGGTTTCATTTTATTTTCCTAAAGAGGCAGCAGGCACCTCATTTCCCAACATGCTAACTTGTCTGACTTGGCTTCGGTGAACTCAGAGCTCCCTGAAGTTCTGGCTGAGACAAACTGCTGGTTGTGGCCTTCAGGCTGCCATCTAGATCACCAGGAGTGCACACCGTACCCTGTACCGGGATGTTCAAGCCCGATGCCTTAAGCTGAAAACAGGACATCCTGACATGCAAGGCCAGGACAATTACACTAGCTCCCAACAGCCTAGCGATCCGCCACAATTGTCCTAGTAAGGCGATTCCTTCGGACGGGACCTCTGCAGTGGTGTCTGCACACCCCCAGGCTTGCCCTCTGATAGCAGGTGTCAATCCCAGCTCAGCCCACACGCTTCTGTCCCAGTTCAACCTGCCCCGTCTCTGTTGCAGATGGGCTCCTTCAATCCATCCTATGAGAAGATCTTCAGTCACCTTCAACACGTAAAGTACAAAGGTGAGGGGCCCTTGGATGCTTATCCACTGTCTGCTGGAGAAGGATGGAGTCAGCCCTGTGTAACTTTCAGAAAAGCAAATGCAAGGGGTGGGTGCGGTTTGTGTTCACCGGGTTAGGGGCAGCAGGTTGGGTAGACTGGCCCTGAGAGGGGTTAGTTCAAGTTTCCAGGCTCAGTCACTATGTTCAAGGGCACTTCTGCCCTAGGGAGTGAGGCTGATACCATTACCTGCCCCCCAACATGTCTCTCCAGGCCAAGAAGTGCTCATCCCAGGCTTCAACATCGAAGAACTGCTTCCCGAGAGGCCTGCCGAGTACTACCGCTACAGGGGGTCCCTGACCACGCCTCCTTGCAACCCCACTGTGATCTGGACGGTTTTCCGGAACCCTGTGCACATTTCCCAGGAGCAGGTAACTGTCGTGCCCAGCTCAGCCAGAGTCCAGGTGGCACCTCAGTCCCCACCATAACCCATGCCATACTCAATGACTTGATTTCCTCGCCTAGAGTTTCATTGGCAGCTATTCGAAACCTCTCCAAATATTCCTGAAAGCACTGCAGAAATTCCAAGCTGGGCTTTAAAAGAGGAGCTACCAAGTCAAGCCAGGAAAATGAATACATGTCTCCCAGGTCTTTAAAGAAGAGCTGTAAAGCTGCATTTGCTAATATATCCTCAGTGGCTAGATGGTATTCCCTCCCCAGGCAGGAGAAAGCCTGGTTCCTTTGGAGGGTGGAAAAAGGGTAGCGTCAGGTTAAATCACTTAACAAATGGGGCGCTGGGATCGCCGCGATGAGTGTGTGAGGGTCCCGGCCCTCGAGAAGCTCACGGTCTAGTGCAAAGTGGGGAACAAAATCTTTAGCAACCGTCTCTAAGCTTCTCATTTCACAGGGGAGGGAAGTAAGGGGCAGAAGCTTGTGGGATCACCCTCTGGTGAATGACGAGGCCGACACCCAAAGTCAGGTCATCTGAGTTCCAAGTCACCACTCGTCCCTCTACTCCACAGCCTAAATATGTGAGAAGAAAAATGACTCCCCACGAGACGGGGCCGGGGCCAGCGCTACGCACTGGCTCGCACGCCCCACCCAGCGTCATGAGTCCCAGGCAGCCCCCGCTGTTGCTCCTTCTCCTTACCGTGAGCTTCTGATCTGAGTCCCGTAGTAGATAAATGGCAGCAGGTAGGTGGACAAGAATGAGGACGTGGTGAATCAAGAGATACAGCCTGTGGGGAGGCAGCGACATCCTAATCCAGAAACTGCCTTGGAAACTGGTTACACAAGCTGTGCGGTTGCATGAAAATGTCATGGAGCCCGTAGTCAGATGACCTGTGAAACTCCTACCTTCCCACTTTTATTCCTTCTGATATGACCGTCAGAACAAGTCCCGGCCCCTCTGGTTTAGAGCTGGGTTCCAGTTCAAGTTCATGAGAGGAAGGCAGTCGCCATGAGAGGCTAAGGAGCCCTCCACCAGCCCAGGCTCCCCTCCGTGCAGGGCAGATTCCAGGCGTAATCAGGATCTGGCAGCACTGTCCTTGGGACCTGGGAAGACAGACCTAGTGCCGCCCGGCACCCAGTCACCCACACCTGGGGAGGGGAGCAGTTCTCTGGCTTTCCCGCTGCTTTCTAATGTCTCCCACCCAGCATCACAGGGGCTCGTTCCAGAGGCTTCTCCCAGGTGCAAGAGGTGAGAGCTGGCCTCTCTTCCCTAAGGGAGTCCAGGCAAGCAGCATCACTCTGCCCTTGGGGGGTGTTTCTGCTCTTCCCTCAGCTGCTGGCTCTGGAGACAGCTCTGTACTGCACACACATGGATGACCCTGCCCCCAGAGAAATGGTCAAGAACTTCCGGCAGGTGCAGAAGTTCGACGAGAGGTTGGTGTACGTCTCCTTCCAACAAGGTAAGGAGATGCCGTGTTTGTGGGGAGCGTGGTGCCAGCACGCTGGGCCCTTCTGGGTGAAGTCCAGCTCTGACACTGCTGCCCTCAGGAGGTGGGTTAAGAACCTGGCTGCACGGGACTCAGGGAACCTCGTGGAGCGACGTGGGGGGTTACTCAGGGCTCCCCTCGCTGCTCTCCACTTCCCCGATCCTTTGTGGAGAAGCGCAAGCCGGGGCTTCCAAGCACAGGCACCAGAGCCCTCCTTGTGCCTCGAGTCCCCATCAGGTGGGGAAAAGAGGATGTTCTTGGGGACTTCTGTGCTCTGGACAATGATCCCTTCTCCTGAGACACACAATAGGGACCTGTTCATGAGAACAGATTTCTAACTTCTCACCCAAGGCTTTCTTGGCATCAAAGGCTGTAGCCACCCCACCTTAGGCCCGGCCAGGGATGTTCCTTTGTTAGTTGTAGAACAACAGGCATAAGCCATGTCTGTGGCCACGGTGGCTCATGGCCTGATGTAGCAGGGCCCATGAGGGAAGAAAGCCCCCTCGTTCCCTGCCTTTTTGTTGAATCTCCTTGGAGCTTGCATAAGCATAGGCACTTTCGTTCCAAATTGAGCAAAGCTTCATAGTTCGGTTTATTCCTAATGCTATGAGTTCTTGGTTCTTCCTTTGAAACCTATAACCATAAGCCCCAGGACACTGGCGGTTTTCCTTGCTTGCACCGGTGCCTGAATCAGCACTGCTGGATGCCAAGAGTCAGGGAAATGGCGAGGGAGCATTCTTGGGGCCCACGCCCTTCGTCCAACCTCTACCTTCGTTTTCTCACGGTAGGTTCTTGATCAGTTCTCAGTGTGGGAATCTCAGGTGTTCAGAAGCGCAGCAGATCTGTGGACGTTCCAGTTCATGCCCTGATATCACTTGTGTACCAGACTGGCCAGGTGTTCACATAGAAAGATAACCCGCTAACCCACTCGTCAGAGAATCCACTCTCCTTGTCTCACCTGGTGTATTTTGCTTATTCCGTTCTTACGAGATTGTAACTATCACCTACTCAGCTTAGTTGAGCATGTGAAGATTATGTTTCAAGGCCCTTTCCAGAAAATTTTAGAAATATGCCTTTCTGAATTGACCCGTACCTACACTCAGAATTATGTCCTTCTCTGTCACTTAATTAAGAACTGCTCAAGAATTTGTCTTTGGTGTTCTCGTCTCCAGATACCACTAGTTAAGGTAATTTCCCTCTTTTCCTCAGTTTCTCCATCTGAAAACTGGAACGGTGACATTATTAGCCTTCCTAAAAATTGAGACTCTATATGATGGTGACTATCAACTTCTTTTCTAGGAGATGACTGGATGCACAGAGTTATCCCTTTGTATCTATTCTGCATGCAACGTTCTCTCTTCTCACTCTTCTAAATGGAGAATGTAGTATTCAAGGGTCAAACGGAACGACTTCAACTCTTAAATAAAATGAAAACCATAAAAACTCTGTCAGGAGATAAGGGAATTTGTCCATGTGTATCAGGTAGAATTTTGCTTGTGTTTCAAAGACTTCGTCATCAGTTCTGTTCTCTCAGCTCGTCTGTGCACATCCCCAGGAACAGGGGAACGAGTACGCTCCCCATAGTCAGGAGACCTCCAAGTTCGAGGCCTTGCTTTGTTTTCTCCTGGCTGTGTGATGTGGACAAATCATGCCCCTTCTTCGGCCTGGGTTTCCTCAGCCGTAAAATGCCAGGTTGGACTAGGTGACCTAACCTCCTCTCGGCGCTCATACGATTCTACGAGGACACTAACAACTGCCAACCCTGACTTTACGTTGCAGGGACAGTGTTTGAGGGCAGATACAGAGGATCAGAAGAAACCGTGCAGGATCTTGAGTCTGACATCAAAAGTAACCCCCACTTGTAACGGCTGTGGCGTTGGGAATAATTAGCCATCTTCTTAGACCGGCTCAGGTCTAAGTCGCTGCTTGCGGAGCGGGCGGCGCGGGCGGGTGCAGCGGAGAGCTTCCATATGGGTTCCTCCGGGCTGGCTGGGGGAGCTGGAGGGGCGTCTAGGCAGAAGCCTGTAGACCAACTCCCAGCTAGGAAACCAAGGTCAAAGCCCAAATGCAGCTTTGCCAGCTGCGCCTCCTGCATGGCGAGCCCAGGGCTGCTGCCTCACCCAGGCCGGGCCCAGCTTGCTCCTGGGAGCGAGGCTCTGTGGCAGTTCAAGGCAAACCTGTTCATTTGGAGGCTGATTATAGAAACTTGGCCAGAATTCTCCCCTCCTTCTTACTTCCCAAAGACACAGGCAGCAAACAAGGCTGCTTCCCCACGAGCAATGAGGAGGGAGCCCCAAAGAGGTGAAGCCCCGAACCTCCTCTGCCCAGGGCCCGCATTCACAAGGGCCTCCCACGCCAGCTGGGCGCAGCCCCCACACTGTCAGATGCTGTTTCGGGTTTATGGTGTGAGACTGTTTGTCAGCGTGAGCCGTGAGCAATCCGGGCTCACTTATTTGTCGACTCTTCCACTGAGGCATGTTTGTAATTATGGTTTGGCTTATTCCGGGTTTTCTCTGCAAGTTAATAAGAACTCTGGAGTCGGAAAATTCTGCCAGTAGAAAAGCGATGTTAAGGAAATCCTCTAGGAGAGAACGTGCGCAGACTTTGAGGGAGGACCTGGGCTTGAACCAAACTGGGACAATTGGGACTGAATGGTTTCACCTGCCCTGCTGTTTTCCTAGACTCTGCTCAGAAAAGGAGCGCAGGACCTGGTTTCTATCCTTGAGGGGCTGATAATCGGGGCTGTAACCTAGCGCTGGGGCAGAGTTCCTCAACCTCGGCACTGTTGACATCTCGAGCAGGGTAATTCTCACTGTGGGGTGCTGTCCTGTGCACCGAGGCATTGGCAGCGTCCTTGGTCTCTACCCACTAGCTGCCAGCTGCGTCTCCCCGGTGGAGACAGCCAAAAACGTCTCCGGGGAGGAGGGGCAAAGTTGCCCCAGGGCTTGCACAGTGACATTCCTAGGCCCAGAACTGATTTTTTTTCCACTCATGTCACAGGATTCTAGAGTTTTTGTGTCACATAGGTACCCCAGTCTTTATTCTTTTATGGCATGAGACTTTCGATCTGGTGATGGTTACGCCGAAACAATCAAGTTGAAGTTACTGAGGTACACATGAACAAACCCAAGGGAAACCTTGTTCCCTGTCTTCCCTCAGAATCTGAGTGTATCTTCTTTTTTACGTCTACGAGAAGTGGCCTGAGAGAAAACTACGTGCCCTTAGGGGAAGTACACAAATCCCCTGGCCGGCGTCCCGGGGCCTCTGAAGTTGCAACTTTCCTTAGGATCCCTCATCGTGCCGCTTCTCCCTCCCTTTCCCACGAGCTTGTCCTCTCTTGTGTGCTCTGCTTCTTGTTGCCCTGGGTTAAAGTGTCCACTCTTCGCGGGAAGGTGAAAGTCATGCCAGGCACTTTGTTCCGCTCTTAAAAAGTGCCTCTTCCCAGTGGCACAGAGCAGGATTTGAGCTGAAGGAGGGAACAAGACTCATTGTCCTCAAGGTGGGATCCCGGGCCGGTGGAGGCTTCGCGGGAAGTCAGGGGCTCTGAGCGGGGCGGGGAAGCGCCGCAGAGACAGGTGGGCACCGCAGGGGCCAGGGCGTGGGCTTGGTTCCTTGGCGTCGACCTGCCCCTGGCCAGTGACACCAGCCGGTGTCCAGTGTTGGTGATGGGCGATAAAGCAAGAGGCCATCAAACCCAAATACTAACATTATCTAGTCCGATTTTCATCAGGTCAGAGCAAGGGAAACTTGAGGGACAGAAGGAAGCCAAGAAGTTTCTATAATCATGTCTTTAGCGGGCTTGCTCTGAGCAACTGCATGTCGCCTGCCGCCGAAGCCAGAGCCAGCCGAGGCGCGCTCAGATGACGGTAGTGGTGGCCAGGGGGAGGTCGGGTCTGGACAGCACGATTAGAACCTGCTGGACCCTATCGGCCTGGGCCGTTGTATAAAACCTTAGAAGGGGAGAGGGCGGGAGCGAGAGAGAGAGGGGAATCTCACACAGCTAAGATGGCTAATTATCTAATCTTTGGGTACGAGGATATGTGTGTTATAGTTATTGACCTTGCATTTCTTAAAGTTTCTATTTATAAATAAAAGCTATTAGATGACAGAGTATCAACAATTCTTCTAAAGTATCCAAGTGAGTAACCAGAGGAGTCCCTAGACCCAGATCCGGGGACCAGACAGTCAGGGGCAATGTCAACGGTGCTCAGAAGTGAAGTCCTAGTCCCTCCAACACGCCACACGTTTCCTGAGCACAGCCTGAGTTATGTGCTCCGGGGGACAGAAAACCCCTCCGCGGGTGTCATCCTGCTCCCAACCACAGCCCCTGGCACGGAGCAGGCCGAGATCAGGAAAGACAGCAGGAAATGGGGCCGGGCAGAGGGCTGGACCCACCCTGGGTCCACAGCCCCAACCCTACCCTCTCAGCCATAGGCCCCCCAGACTGTAGGGCCTCCCTAACGCAGCAGGTACTTTCAAGTGTACACACGAGTCCCTATGTCTGGGATGCCCCGCTCTCTCCTCCACCTGGAAAATTCTTTTAAGACCCAGCTGTAACCATATCCTCCTGAAAGTCTTCCGCATCCCCCCGAGGCGACTTACTGTCTGCGGAGCCACCCTACACCTCTGTTATGGCCCTCAGCACGCCACAGAGCAATTACTCCCTCCAGCAACAACAAGGAAAGAAAAAGAAAAATACTTACATATAACACACACACAGCTCCTTAAGGACAGGGGCAATTGACATCCTACTCATTCCTGTGCTCATCATGAGCCTGTTGCAAGAACGTCCCTGACTGGTCTCCCGTCTCCCCTCACCGGCATCTTCTCTGCAGAAGGATTTACACGTAAGCCTGGATAGTTGTCAAATTTTAGTCTTATTGAGTCTCATTTTTCTCTGTTCTCAATTTGCTGACAGTGTTAAAAATCAACCGATTTGTTTAAGAAAAATTAAAGACCAGAACTTAGCTGCCAAGTTTCGAAGGCACCCGGAGATGCTGTTGTGCTTTCTGTTGCTCTGGCTCGATGGGGATAAAAGGCGCCCGTCCCGCCGCCCATTGCTTCAGCACAGACAGCCTGCGCCGCCGAAGGCAGCTTGGAGGACTAAGCGCCCAGTGCTGGCATTGTAGCCCACTCCTGCTGCTCCAGGGTTCGGGGCCCTCGGAGTCATGTGGGCCTACATTCCTGCAATCTGGTGACAAAGCCCTCAGTCCCCATCATGGTTGTATAAAACCAGTTCCCTCATCTAATCTGGTGGCATCTTTTTGGCATATTTCTTTGTAGAAATTACTTCTTTATTAGGTTGCATAGAGTTAATAAGGAAAACTTCCCAGTTAAATATGTCCTCTAAAGATAGTTGAGGTCTGTGGCTACTGAGGGCATCTTCCTTGCCTTTCTTACCAAAGTCTCATCCAAAGAGAATACTAGCATTGCAGTTACTTAACTCCATGACTTTTTTTTAAGTATAATAATGGCAGTTTTTACCATGCTAAACTGGATTTCATTTATTTGTTTATTTATTTATTTAGTTAGTTAGTTATTTTGAGACAGGGTCTTGCTCTGTTGCCCAGGGTGGAGCACAGTGGCAAGATCATAGCTCACTGCAACCTTCAACTCCTCGACTCAAGTGATCCTCCCACCTCGACCTCCCAAGTAGCTAGGACTATAGGCGTGTGCCACCATGCACTACTAATTTTTTAATTTTTTGTAGAGATGGGATCTTGCTATATTGCCCAGGCTGGTCTTGAACTTCTGGCTTCAAGCAATCCTTCTGCCTCGGCCTCCCAAAGTGCTGGGATTACAGGCTTAAGCCACCAAGCTGAGACGATTTTATGTGTTTAAACTATCAAACCACTGATAAACCTAAACTCTCCTGGCATCTTTTACAAGACTAGAGATTGCTCCAGACCTACATGCGTATATATGTTATCACTATGTAACACGCCATCTTCAAAAACAGTCCGTCCTTTAAAATAACACTTTCAAAGGAAAAGGATTGTGTACCACAATCAGAATTGCAAATAGAGCTAGAAAATACTAGACTGTTGTTCTAGGAACCCCAAGATGTGTAAATGAGGTGCTTGTTCCTCCTGCTGGACTTTTCTGTGTTTACACTTGAGGCTTCAGAAGACCTCAAAAGACCAGCCTCCCTCGGTCCAGCAAGATGCCAGCGGAAGACACAGCTCCTGGGCCAGCCAGAACAGGTAGTGAGGCCCTTGTGGCAGGCAGCTTGCCCACCTTCTCCAGGTGTCTGTACCTTCCCGGGTGAGGCGTTCAACAGTCAAGTTCTTCCGTGTCTGTGCGATTTCCTTCTGTGTGTCTCACCGCCTTGTCTCTGTTCTCCTTGACTCGGACCTGCACGTGGCGTGGGGAGCAGGCAGCTCCCCCGTGTCTGCGCGGCGTGTCCCCTCTTGCGAGCCAGCTCGGGAGTCCCCTCCACTGAGTTCTCATTCCGTGGCTCTCGTGGACCGCTGCTGTCCACCGCCTGTCTCCGTTTCTCCTGTCGGTCCTGTTGTTCTTCCGTGGGAACCGCCTGTCTTGTTCTCCGTTCAGAAACAAGCCATTTCTTTGTTTAATCTGAAAATAAATCTCTCTGGCTCTGCACCGTCTTTGATGCCTGTTCTCTGACCCAGCCGAGGCTCTGCTGGGAAACGGGCTTTGGCTTCTCTCTCGAGCTCTCGTTGCCCACACGCCCTGACAGTTCCTTCTCCCTGTGCCCTGGAAGTCTCGCTGGCTTTCCCTCTCCCTTTAGTTAGCGGATGCGCAGGCATCCGCCTCCAACGGGACCTCAGCCCGTCTCTGCAGAGAAGCCGTGCTTCCGTGGTGGCTGGTGCTGTCTCGACTGGCAGGGATGGCATGCCAACATCTTCCCGCCCCGGGCATCGTGAGGCGGTAGAACTAGGCGGCCCCCTCGCCGCCGCGCCTCCTCCTTAGTGGCTTGTGATCTCGGCTTGCTCATCAAGCTGCTTCATTTTCGCTGCATCAAAGTCTTGGCTGAAAAGCATCTGTCCCTGCCTCTGGGGCTTTCCTTGTCTTCGTGGCTGTTTGGTCTCATTTCACGGTTTCCAAGGAGAGGCAATTTAGGCCCTGAAAAGTGGTTATCTAGGAGCGAAGAGGGGACAGAAATGGATTAAATGATGCTGTGTTTGCAGGGACTGTAGCTCAGGCGCACTGCAAGGTACGTGGGCGAATCCAGACTCTCCCTCCAGAGAAGCCACCGAGTGGGCCCTGAGCTCTTGAGAAAGGTCCTATCCTGGGGGGCTTGCGCTCCACAGACTCCGCTCAGCCCCCTGCGGCCATGGCATGAAGGGCCCCTCCCTGCCCTCGACTGGGGCTGCTCAGCCGTCTGGGGGCCCGTGTGGCTCCAGGATGTTTGAGGAGACTGTGAAAGAGATAACTTTAGAAACCGTCCAGTGTGCACGGTTTCGCCGAGCAG
The DNA here is from genome assembly GCA_963575035.1 of Avahi laniger. Lineage (NCBI taxonomy): Eukaryota > Metazoa > Chordata > Mammalia > Primates > Indriidae > Avahi > Avahi laniger. Next base: position 26,197 of record CAUYSK010009193.1, read on the forward strand.
CCGGGCTCACTGGGAACAGTCTTCATGTGGCAAGACCTGGTTTGGCGCCATAGCCATCTGCAGCTTTAGGAACAAAGAACGAAGTGTATTTCATCAAAAGGCTTGGAAGAGAAGCCATGACTAGGTTTCAATTTGTTTGTTTTTTAAGATCTCAAGGACCAAGTCTCTGGGTACCTTTGAAAAACAATCAATAAACCTAATACCAAGTTACACGGTGTGGAGGCCACAGGCCGTGCAGGGAACACAGCAGTGCTGTGCAGACACCTGAAGCTCTCCCCAGGTGGAGGCTCCTGTCCCCAGCGCCTCCCGAGCTGCAGACGGGTCCTTGTGTTCAGGTTATGAGAAGAGGCCTGGGGCAGAGAATCTGGCCAGAGGAGCCATCTTCTCTGCCACTTGGGAGACCATGAGCTACTGGTGGTGGCCGGCAGAGCAGGGAGAACAGGCCACCCTGTCCTTGGGGACAGCTCTTCTCCATGCCTGCTCTGCTCACCATCACGGCAGCCCGGGGCCATCTGGGGAAGCCAGACCAGGAATCCCCAGGGGCCAGCCTTGGACCAGGGACGCTTCGCAGGCTCAGTGTGAGAGCGCAGAAGAGGACGATAGGGAGAGCACACAGCTGACGGCTCCTGGGGAATCAGCCAGACTCGGACCACAGAGCAGGAGAAGGGGGCGAGCAAAACCTCACCCTGCAGCCTCGGGTCTGGTTTCCAGGGTGTCGAGTGCCCCACGGTGAGTCCCTGGTCCCCTGTTGGTGTCTCACACTTAGCCAGGGCCCTCCCAGGGTCTCAGTCGCCACAGCAGGCTCTGTGGGCAGAGGCTCTTCTGTGTGTCAAGCTGGATGGCCACCGTATGAACAGTTCTGGCTTCCAATGTGAGGTAGAACAGTTACCCCCAACACACACACGCACACACACACGCGCGCGCACACACGCACACACACACACGCGCACACACACACACACACACGCGTACACACACACACACACACACGCACGCACATGCTAGAAGTTTCAACTGAGATCAGAAAACCGCTAGACACAATGGTATGTGTAAACAGAAACTTTCTTTAGACAGAGGACCTGACTCACAGATTGGGGAACAGTTGAAAGAACCTAGAAGGAGCAGGTTGGGGGGACCCAGGAGAGACTTCATGACTGGGCTCCTCTGTTCACTCAAGAAGATGGATTCACACATGAGCCTTCCCTGGGGAGATGCCTCGTAGGCCAACTGCGGGATTCCACCCTAGATAGCTGGACACTAGTCGGCCCGACAGTAACTTGCTGGGAGAAGCCGTAATCCCCTTGTTGCATGTAGCCGGGAAGGGAGGCTGGGATGGTGGAGGAGTTTGTCTAGTAGGACCAAACCCAAAATAGAACCAAACCACGACGACAGACTGGATGGGGTGGTGGGGACAAGTCTGGTGGCAGGCTCCTGGCTGAGGAAGAGGAGCAGGTCCCAGTGAAGTGCACAATGGCCTGCCCGAGTAGTCCCTGATGCTGACCCTTCCTCACCTTCCCTCGATGGCCATGTTGTATTAAACCCTGAAGTCTTGCCCTGGCAAAGAGATTGCCATGATGAAGGAGCATTGGAACGGGGGACCACAGTATGAATTCCCTAGGTGGCAAGTCCCTCTACTCCATTAGCAGTCACCTGAACCAGACCTTCTGAACACCCCTGAAGGTCTGCGTAAGCCGCGTACCACCCACCCAACAAAAGGTAGAGTGTCTCTCAACACGCTAGTCAAATCCAGCGTGGTTTGACTCTAGATTAATTTTCGATCTTTTCCTCCTCCCTTTTAAGTGCAAATACTTCCTGACGCAGGACTGAGTCTGGGTATGTGGCCAGTTGGCCGGCTGTGCATGCTGCAGCTGGGGCATCACTGTGATTCTGGGTGTGATCTGGACCTGTGATCCTGCCAGCCCATCCTCTCTGCTTCTGTGTGCTGTTGCTCTGGCTCCTGGTCCCCTCCTTGCTGTGGGTCTTACCCTCGAGTCGCTCTCTGATTCAAAGATGAACTGCCAATCAAACGTTCCTCTAAGGAAAGACCCAATCACTCTCAGCATGTGTATATTCCAAGAGCCTCTCTAAGATCTTCTGTTGATTATGGTGGGAGGCCATTGCCTGAAAACACGCCAGAGCCCAGTGTGGAGGTCAAGTGACTGGCCATGTGACCTTGGCAATGGGCTACTGGTTGTTTGGGATTGCTTAGGACTGCTTAGGGCTGTGTGATGGAACTGATGGAGACATCCCAATGGGCCTTAAATCCAGCAGGCAAAGATGGAATAAGTTTTCATTCTGTAGCTCAGGGTTTATCAAAGCGTGGTTCATGGACCACATGCATCAGCATCAGCTGGACGTGTGTGGTGAAATGCAGATTCCTGGGCCCCACACCAAAGAGATTGAATCTGAGTTGCTGAGAGTTGAGCTCAAAAAAAAAAAAAATCAAAAATTTTGAACCTGCTCTTCAGATGATCCTTGTGGCAAGTTTGAGAGACCCTGCTGGAAAACCACTACAATTTGCAAATGGCCCCCTCTAACTGCTCCAGCCAGTTCCACTAAGCCAAAGACCAGAATCTAAGAGCAGAGATGGGGAAACTATACCTCTCTGTAGATGATTATGTAGCTGGGATGTGATTTCACCCCCATGTGCGGGATGTGATGAGGGCAAGGGAGGAGTGTAACGTGTGCCCACTGCCTCTTCACCAGGCATCATCCTCTCGGTGGCCCTGGCTGGTGTTCTTGGCATCTGTGTTATCCTGGCAGTGTCCATTTGGCTTTTCAGAAGGAAGAAGAGGTGAGTTGGTTTGGGTTCCAAGTGGGAATGGGCGCCTTCTGTGTCCATGACGATTGGTCTGTCTGGGAAGGCAGCGTTGCAGAATGAAGAGGCCCTGTTACCCGCACTAACACTGACCGTAGGAGTGCAGTTCCCAAAACACCCCCGCCCCAGCCTCCTTTGCACGAGACACTGGTTGTTCCAGGGTCACTGAGCTCAGATTTGGAGGGGTGTGGGCCAGCCCTGGCTACTATATGACCTTAGATGAGTCTCTCGATTTGGGGCTGGTGCCTAACCACAGGCAGGAAGGCTATCTTCTTACTATGATCTCTACATCTGGGTTTTCTTCTATGAATCCAAAAAGAAAGATGAAGGAAAACCTGATCTTTCACTCACATTAGCTATTAATGCCCTTTACGCATGTTTTTATCGTCACGTTTGTCTTTCCCTAAAACCTAATTTATTTTTCCTGGTATGAAAAATAAAAAGGTTGCCAGGAACCCTGTTATGGAATCAAAGGTTTGAAGTGGGGGAGGCGTGGGATAATAAGGCCTCCTTCAAAATGCAGGTCTAGCATCGTCAGGTGTTAGAAAGAACAGGTAGAAGATGAACAGGTGCCATTTTGGATACTGCTTTATTTGGGGGCATTCCATCCCAAGACCGACAGAATTGGGAAAAGGTCCCAAAGAGAGGAACCTGACTTCTAAAACTTGCCTCATTCCACAGCTGAGCCAGGCGGCTCTCTGAGCTGTCTCTCTCTCCCCTCTCTTTGACTAACAAGATTTGTGTGTTCTTGTTGTTCTAGTAGCAAAAAAGGTGACAACAACAAGGGAGTCATTTACAAACCAGCCATCAAGAAGGAGACTGAGGACCACGCCTGAGGCCCCTGGAACTCCCACACATGTCCAGGGAAGGATCTTGCTTTGGACACTACATACTTTGGCTCTCTGGACACTTGAAACACCTCAAGGTGTTCTCTGGAACTCAACTTGCAAACACCCCAGACCCTCAGGGATCCTGCGGCTGGGTGTCCCCTCGCCCCGGGACCATGGCCACCCCCAGTGCAACCCACGGATGAGATGAGCTCTCGGACCAAGTGCTATGTTTGTGTGAGATTGTTCAGTGGTCTGGATTCTGGGATCACAAGCCAAGCCACCTGCTGTTGTTGGTTGGAAAACACTTTCATTCAGGACTTCACTCAAGCGTGTTTTCAAGTATCCTGGAAATTCAGCTTATTCTCCAAGCTTTCAGAACAGAATGTGCACTCTCTGCTTAGGTTTTGCTTTTGAAATTCAATTTCTTTCCCCAGGGGAGGAGTTGTCTCCCCCTGATTTCCTCCTGCTCTGACAAAACCTTTAGTCAGACCTCACAACTCCGGGAAAAGAACTGAGACAGGAGGGGTCGGGTTGTAGGAGAGAAAGAGAACAAGAGCTATACTTTGTAATATGTTAGGAGCACTTCCACAGTCCTGTCCTCTGGGTCAAGGACACTGAACAGGCCTTAGAGAAAGGCAGTTTCAAGTTCCTTTTCTTGATGTGGATGAGAGAGGGGAGTGGGAGGGAGAGGGAAAGACTGAGGAGTCATATGTGGTCGGGTTAAGTCTCACTTTGGAATCAGAATTGGAATCATGGTCTACGGCCATACCACCCTGAACACACCTAATCTCATCTGACCTTGGAAGCTAAGGAGGGTCGGGCCTGGTTAGTACTTGGATGGGAGAACTGGAATCACGTGGTATTTATCTAGTCGTAATGTGAGAAGGACAGAATGACAAAATATTAACTCCAAACCCAACCTCGTGTCTGTGGAGCTCTACAGATTTTATAAGTAATTAGGTTGTTCCTATGAAATGTGTTGTTCTCTCTCTGCCCCTCTCCTAGAGTAGATGTGAGTTCTGAGATGATCCAATCCGCTTTTGAGTCTGGAAGAAACGGGCAGAAGCAAAATGGTTGCAAAATGATTTTGGCCAAATTTCGTTTCTGCCACTTCTACAATATCCCTATGGCCGATCTGGAATCAAGATGTATCTACTCCTCTCTCTATAAGCATCTCAAATCATGGATTACATAAAATATATTTTCAAGCTATAAAGCAGGAGGTCATCTGAGCAGGGGCTGGCATCATCGTGGCATTCAGGAACAAATAATAACACGACGTCACTAACACACTCCATGTTCTCCCAGGCAGGTCACACAGATAGTTTCTGAGAAGGCTTCACGTCTTCATTTTTCTCCTGTAGATGTGAAAGCCCCAGGAGATCAGTTAGCTCCGTGAGTGAGGAGCCTCCACCACCAACCTCTAATTGCTAGCACCTTGCAGTCCACAGAGAACTTTCTGGTTCACGATCTCATTGTGGCAGAGTGGAATGTCCTCCTGAAGCCTGTGTTTCTTTATATTCTTTCCTTCTACTCCTCCTTTCCACTCCAAGGATTTTCTCTTCTCCACTATCACAAATTTTCATGATGGTGGCAAGCCCTATCACATGCACGGGACCTCTGGTGGCCTTGCAGCCTGGGGTGGCAGTCGGCCTTGCCTTTGGCATGCCTGATGTATCATCCAATGACAGCAAAGGCAACCCTCAGGAATTATGTGGTTTCTTGGCCTTGGTCCAAAATTGTCAATGAGAGACCAACATAAACCACCCCAAAGCAGTAGGATTGTCTTCCAAAAAACTCTGCATACCTTTTATGGATGAGTTTTGTGAGAGAACAGGGCGATCATTGTACCTGGCACAAGGGCAGTTCATAAAAAGGGAGACTTACTGGAAGGTGAAAACAGTGGCATTTCCTCTTCCCTCCTCCCGCTCAGCACAGCCCTGGCTCTCGGCTGAGACAAGACCAAGCCAGGGAGGCAGAAAGGATGCGCCAAAACCCACACTGTCAACCTCTATGCTAATCCCCGTGGGACTCTGGAGGATCCAGCCTTGGAATCCTCATTCATTCCACTGACACCGGCGCCTCTGAGGGAAGCCAGCTCTGTGGCGTGTGTGGCTGGGCCGCCTCGCACGCACCCTAACTGTGCCGCGGAGGGCAGGCAGAGAGGACACAACCAAGGCACGAGGCCACCAGGAAGGCCCAGCTCCTCTAGTCTTGCCCTGGCCTCTCACGGGTCTCTTTGTTCTGTCTCTTTAGTGTCATCTGGTCAAAATTGTAAAAACCTGGATGTGTTTCTTTAGGAGATGCGCTGTGTTGACTCTTTTAATCCCGTTTCAGGCTCAGACTCCAAATTCCTCTCCCCTTCACTCACCTCTTTGGAGGCCTCCTGACCAGCCCTTGGGAAGTGCTGGCATCTTTAACACCCCTCAGTCCCTGTGCTACGGGGACCGAAGGCCACTGTGGGGACGGTCTGTTCAGCAAGTCTGTATTTACTGCAAGAATGACTGTAATGAAGACACACACTGTAAATACAAGAAATTATAAATAAAATGTTTTTCATGTCCAACTGACCTTTTTGGAGGTGGGGTCAAAGCATTACTATTTGCAAAGCACTTTGCAGCCCCCTGTTATGGTGACAGGTAACTGATCAGAACAATAATAATAATGTGATTTGTATCCAGGTCTTAGAACCTGGCTCCAAAGGGAAATGCACCAAGGGACATGATCATTTTGCCGAGGCTGGAGGCCTGTGGTGCGCGCAGTGTGCTTAGTGGAGCTGGGACGTCTAGAGGAATCGGGGAAAGGCTCGGGAAGGAGGTGGGATGTGAGCTGGGCCTTGAAGAATAAGTCAGATTTGAAAAAAGGATGGAAAAGAGGGAGATGTTCCTAACCAAAGGGACATCAATATAGGGAACAGGTCCTATGTCTCTTTTTGCTCCTGAGAATATTGTGCCTAGTAGGTGGACAGCCTCTTGCTTGCCTATTACCTTATTCTGGATGCTTTTTGGAAAACGTGCTATCATCCTTCATATAATCTTTTGTCTAAATCCAGATTTCACATTCTGGTTGGCTAAAGGAGGCGGTCCTGTAACAGTTACAAATAAGTACCCTTGTTTGAGCTATACAGAAAAGCATCCAGTTTTCATTGTAATTGCCTTAGGACCAAGAGAAGTGAACATTCAAGGGTGATTGGCTCCAGTAGGTGACATAATAGCTGGGCCAGCTTTGCAATAGAAACACTGCAAAACCCTCCTGCCCTGATGGTCTCTTCCAATAGAACACGAGGATTCTTCAGCAATCCCTGTTTGGCATCCTTCCAGGTGTCATGGCCACATACAGGCATGAGGACAAGTGGGGAGCAAGACAGAGCTCCCATGATGTGCCCATTCCCTGGACTTGCTCCCACGCCCCTGCAGGAGCACCTCCTGGAGCAGGCAGCGCACATCTCCTTCTCTCGCCACAGCCTTTCCTCCCCATTCCCTTGTAAAGGAAAACGAAAATCTCAGGACCCCAAACTCCTTATGCCAAAGGGAAAGTTAAGCCTGGAGACTGAGTCACCCAACACTGTCATCCTTTTCCCAGCTGGTTAGCTATTACTTCGCAACCTTGTGTCAAAGCATTATACATTAGCCAGACCCCCACAGAAAGGCAAAGGCCTCGTGCATCTCCAGATGACTGTTCTCACAAACTGCTCCTAAGTAAACTCTTCCCATTCATTCATTCATCCATCCATTCACTTCTTTATTTATCTAGAAACACAGTCTTGTCACATTGCCCTACCGTTAAACAAGGACATGTCAATTGTAACGTCAGTTCTGCAACTTAAGTCCCCTAAAGCTGAAGTCTTAGATTTCACACTGACAGTGTGGATTACAAGCTTATCTTCCAAGGTGCCGAACAAGGACAGGATGAGATCAATCATTCCTCTACCGGCTCTGAGAAGTCTGCATACTTGACCCTTCCTCTACTTTCTTTTCTTTGAATGTTCACCTTATCCTGTGTATGGTGTAGATTCCCTGGGCACTGATTAAAGTCTCACAAAAATGTAACCATAGCCTCACAGCCTGTCCCTCTCTTCCTATGTGTCTTCTCCCCTTTAAAGAAATGTGTAAGTACTGAGACTCCCGAAACCTCTTCAGAGAGCACAGACCACAGACATTTCTGTAACTTGTGTTTTTCCCAGACGTGCCCACAAGCTCTGGCTCAATAAACTGTGGTTGATTGAGACTCTGGCCTCACTCTCTCATGTTGAGTTAATATCCTGAACTCTACGTCCCCAGAGTGGATGGTCAGGGAGGCAGGGTGTGAGAGCGCCAGGCGGGCACAGGGACTCCAGCCCTCCTTCAGCTTGGCCATGACCTCATCTAGATCCAGCTAAATCGACAATGCAGAGGTCACAGGCTGAGAGAAATGGGATAAAATACGATGCAAGACACATGGAATTTAAACTTTCTAGTAGCCACACTAAAAAACCAAAGAGGCGAAAGAAACTAGTGACATTAATTTTCATTTATTTTATAGAAACCCAATAGATCTAAAATACTATAATTTCAATATGTACTCAGTATTTTAATATGAGATATCTTAATTTATTTGCAGTAAACCTTAGCAATCTGGTATGAATTTTACATTTATAGCACATCTCGATTCAGATGTGAAATTTTCCTTGTAAATATTTTATCTGTATTTAGATTTCATAAATTTACAGTTGAAGAAGATTCAAATACCCAAGTTGCTCCAAACACACTTAAGCTTTCCAAAGAACTGAATCAATGATCAGTTTTTAAATTTATCAAAACAAAATAGTTTCTCGTTTAAGCCACTTTCCAAGTGCTCAATAGCCACATGTAGCCAGTGGGTGAGGGATGGGGGAAACCAGGGAGAGGGAGATGCAGGGAGGGAGGGAGGCCAGAAGATAGAAGGAAAATTAACTAAAATGAGCAGGACAGCAGACTTTCAGACTGGGTCCTCCTCCCCGCCCGGGCCACGCCCCTCGGCCACACCCGGGATCCCTCTCAGCGCCTGGGAAACTGCAGAGGGACGGCGCTCGGCAGGCCAGGTGCTAACCGCCAGGTGCTAACCGCGTGCACACGCACCAGAACCCAATCTCCTCGGAGCCCCAGGGTTCCTGCACCCAGCAAGGCGCTTCTCAGCCCAGCCGGGCAGTGGATGCAGCTGTCTCAGGTGTGGGGGGAGGCGGGAGGCCCAGGCAACTCCGGGGAGGGGGTGGGGGGCGGTTCCCGGGCCCCGCCCGCACCCCAGCATCGTGGAGTGACGGGGCAGAGGGACGGGCCTTAGTACCCTACGCTGCTGCACTGAATATTCGCCATAAAAAATGATTGCAACTAGGTCAGCGTCTCATCATGACTGCAGGCCAACCGGGATTCAGCCGTGGCTGTCACTGTGCACTCTTGACTGCTTCGGGCATCTTCGCCCATGAGCACAGCCCCGGGAAAGGCGCCGCATTGGCCCTGTCTTCCGAGGATCAAGCCACGCTCCCGCAGCGCTGGGATCTTTAGTGACAGCGCTAGGGCCACCCTCCACAGCTCCAGTGACATGGAAACACCTTTCTGTAACAGAATTGACCGTGCGTATCCCAACCATGCAGTAGCCTCACGAAACTTCAGAGGCTAATGATTTCCAGAAAGTCAACAACTTCCTGCTTCCCAACCTCTTGGTGACGTGAACCCCCGGCCCCTGCTCAGGAAAAATCTGACCAGCGATTGCCAGTCTGCTCAGCTCCTGAGATGCTACCCTCACCTCTGAACTCAGCAAACCAAGTTCCCAGGGTCGCTTTCTTTGAGCTTTTTCCTTTCCTAAGGCTGAACTGGAAGGAAGGAATGAATACACACAGACACTATGGTGTGTCTCTCTGTGTAATGTATGTATATATAGTGGACACACACGCGTGCACACACAGTCATGCATCCCTTAACGACCAGACAACTGGGACACATGCTAAGAAATGCGTGGGGAGGGGATTTTGCCGTGCAGCCATCACAGAGCGTGCTCACACACCTGGACAGTACAGCCTACTCTATGCCGAGGCCACATGCTACTATGCCTAGGCTACAAGCATGCACAGCACGGTACCTGCTGAATCCTGTAGGCAACTGTGACACAATGGCGAGTATTTGCATATCGAAACATAGAAAAGGTACAGTAAAAATATAGCATAAAAGGTAAGACGTGGGACTGGAAGTGGCTCTGGGTGAGGCAGTGAGTGCGTGCTGAGTGAACGTGAAGGCCAGGACGTTGCCATGCACTGCTGTCGCCTTGATAAACACTGTGCACTTAGGCTGCGTTAAATTTATAAAAAATTTTCTTTCTTAACTAATCAGTTAGCCCTAGCTTACTGTAACTTTTTTACTTTATGAACTTTGAAAAATTTTTAAAGCTTTTTGACTCTTTTGTAATAACACTTAGCTTAAAACACACATTGGGCCAGGTGCGGTGGCTCACAGCTATAATCCCAGCCCTTTGGGAGGCCCAGGTGGAGGGATTTGCCTGAAGCCAGGAGTTCGAGACAAGCCTGGGCTACATATTGAGACCCCATGTCTACAAAAAATTTAAAAAATTAGCCAGGTGTGGAGGGGTGCATGCCTGTAGTCCCAGCCACTTGTGAGGCTAAGGTTGGGGGATCTCTTGAGCCCAGGAGTTCGAGGCTGCAGTGAGCTATGATCTGGCCATCGAACTCTAGCCTGGACAACAGAGCGAGGCCCTATCTCAACACACACACACATTGTACAGATGTACAAAAATATTTTCTATCTTTATATTCTTATTCTATAAGCTTTTTTAAAATTTGTTTTTACTTTTTAAACTTTTTTGTTGAAAACTGAAGACAAGAACACACACATTAGCCTAGGCTTACACAGGGTCAGGATCATCCATACCAGCTCCTTCCACCTCCACATCTTGTCCCACGGGAAGGTCTTCAGGAGAAGTAACAGGCATGCAGCTGTCATCTCCTATGACAATAATGCCTTCTTCTGGGTACCCCCTGAAGGATCCGCCTGAGGCCGTCTACTTTTATATATAAGTAGAAGGAGCACACTCAAAAACGAATAAAATGTTTAGTAAATACATAAACCAGTAATGGTCATTTATTATCTTATCATGTATTATGTTCTGTGCCTAATTGCACGTGCTATATTTTTATACGACTGGCCGCACAGGTTTACACCAGCACCACCCCAAACGTGTGAGAAATGCATTACACTGTGACGTGACCATGGCTATAGCACTGCTAGGTGACAGGAATTTTTCAGCACCATTATCATCTTATGAGACCAAAGTCACATATATTACTATATGGTCCATCGTTGACCGAAACATTGTTATGTGGTGCATGATTATATTCCATTTAATATGAAAAATTCTAAAAAATGCAAACTAGAGTGACAGAAAGCAGATCAGTGGTTGTCTGGGGAGGAGGTGGAGTGGGTAATGGAGGGATTATAAAGGTATAAAAGAAATGGTGGAGGTAACAGATATGTTCATTATCATTTTTAAAATATTTTTTATTTTTATTTTTTTAGAGCTGGGGTCCTGCTATGTTGCCCAGGCTGGGATGTCATGGCTATTCACAGGAGCAATCATAGCACACTGCAGCCTCAAACCACTGGCTTCAAGTGGTCCTCCTGCCTCAGCCTCCTGAGTAGCTGGGACTACAGGTGCACATCACCATACGGGGCTTTTGTTCATTATCTGGAGTCTGGTGAAGGTTTCTTCACATATGTCAAAACCAGTCAAATTTTATACTTTAAATATGTACCATATATATCAATTATACCTCAATAAATCTGTTTTCATAAAAAGACACTACCCCTCAGGTTCACACACAGCTAAATGACACTGGGTCCCATCCTGGCATTTCCCCTGAGAGCTCATCTCTTCCTGGTCCATCCAGAAGGAGAAGACCCCACCGGGGCTGGCGTAATGCTTCCCTTGGACTCACCCAGGAAAGAATGTGATCTCTACTCACACGGCAGCTACGACCGCTCAGTATTGTAAGTCAAAGTCATTATTTCTGCTTGCGTTCATGTGTGTCAAATATTAACCTTTAATTACTTGCAATGAAGACAATAAACACAGAGTACGTGGGTTCAAGGGCAAGGCTGCGAACTATCACGTTCTATGTGGGTGATGACATCCTTGGTCAACTGGCCTTCCCTGGAAGAAGCAAAGACTTTTCTGGTGAGCTAGGTAACACAGCCAGGTAGTTCATGTGCTGGAACTAGTTTCCTCAGCTACCTAGATATCCAGCAACAGATCTCATGCATCTTAGCGTCTCTCCTCAACTCCCCAACACATAACCATTTGAATAGTTTTCCCGATTACCATATATCCTTTCCATGGAGGAACATGCAGCCAGCAACAAGCTCAGGAGCTCACCACTCCTTCCTAACCACTGGATGAAATTGGATTAACCTCCAGATTCAAAGTAATTTCCAGCTGACTTTTTTTCTCACACCTCCTCATTCGAAGGCAAAGATCTGACGAGCAATGACCGTCTGCTAGGCACAGGGAAGTGGTGAGGATTCAGGTGTAACTGAGTCCCCGTGTTCAGTGAGCTCACACTCACGTGCAGGGAGACAAACAGAAACCACTGACCATAAGATAAGAAGACTATACGTACAGAATGCTATGTGTCCATCAACAGAAGAATGGCTACATTATGGTATATCCAAAAAGTGGAATACTATTCAGCAATAAAAAGTTACAAATTATTGACATACAAAAAACATAGACGATATCTCAGAAAATTATGTTGTGTAAAAGAAGCCAGACACGGGAGTACATTTGGTGCCATTCCATATACATGCAGTCCAGAAGCAAAACTGAATCTATGGTGCTGGAGGTGGGAACCGGAGGGGTGTGGGTGGCCTGGAAGGAACTCAAGGAACCGCTGGGGAAGGAAACGTCCTCCGTCCTGACTTGCAGCAGCGGTCACACAGGTGTACGCATTTGCCAAAACTCATCCAACTGAAAATTTCGAATCTGTGAATTTTATTGCATGCAAATTAGTCCTTGGTTTTAAAAAAAGTGTAAGGGATCAGAGTGGAGAAATCTACTGGCTTTTCTGAGTCTAGTCAGGAAAGACTTCACAAAGGAAGTGATGTTTAGACGGCTCTTGAAGGAGGAATGGAATGTTTTCTAGATGGAGCTAAAAGCAAGAAGAAAAAGGTGGGAGTATGAGAGTCCACAGCACACCTAAGTAGAGGAGGCCTCAGGGATGTGAAGTTTTTTTGTTTGTTTTTTTGAGACAGGGTCTCACTCTGTCACCCAGGCTGGAGTGCGGTGGTGCAATCCTAGCTTACTGCAGCCTTGAACTCCTGGGCTCAACTGATCCTCCTGATTCAGCCTCCTGGGTCGCTGCAACTACAGGCACGTGCGACCATGCCTGGCTACTTTTTCTTTCTTTTTTTTTTTAGAGATAGGGTCTTGCTATATTGCCCATGCTAGTCTTGAACTCCTAGCCTCAAGCAATCCTCCCGCTTCAGACTCCCAAAATGGGGATGTGTTTGAGAGTGTCTAGGAAGGAAATGGTGGGAGGAGGAAAAAGTGGTTAGGATCGGATTTAAAAGACTTTGAACAATATACATTTTCTACCAAGGACAATGATAAATTACAGAAGTGCCTGGATTGTGGTTTTGTCTGATTAGATAATATATGCCCATTTTTTAAAAGTACAAATAATTAAGTTACGTATAAAGCAGAAAGTCCCCCATAATCCTAACTCCCCAAATAGTGTTTTATCACTGACAATTTAGTTTTATCTTTCCAGACTGTATGTGTATACATATATTTATATTCATTTTTAAGTTTTTAATAAAATAGAATAATAGGATTAGCTATTACATGCTTTATAAGGGCTACCATCATGCCTGTTTTCACTCTCATATTTTCAGTATCTAGCACAAAAGAAACATTTCTTGAATGGAAGAATGGTCTGTACCTTGCTTTTTTTCCCTAACATATTCTGGGTAACCTCATTCTTTTAATGGCTGTACAATGCTGTGCTCTTTGATGCGATGCTCTATTGATAGATATTTGCTGCAAATTCCTTACTATTACAAGAACCTTGTGTACTTGGATGTACTTCTATAGGATAAATTCCTAGAAAAGGAATTCTCCTTCAAAATATGCACATCTCAAAATTATATATAGTTGATTTTTCTGAATTACCACCAAAAAGGGTTGTACTAATTTGCTTTCTCTCAATATGTTGTTTCTACCGTCTACTCAAGTCTTTGCTTTATCAATCTTTTTTTTTTTTTTTTTTTGAGACAGAGTCTCACTGTGTTGCCCGGGCTAGAGTGCCGTGGCGTCAGCCTAGCTCACAGCAACCTCAAACTCCTGGGCTCAAGCGATCCTTCTGCCTCAGCCTCCCGAGTAGCTGGAACTATAGGCATGCGCCACCATGCCCGGCTAATTTTTTCTATATATTTTTAGTTGTCCGATTAATTTCTTTCTATTTTTAGTAGAGACGGGGTCTTGCTCTTGCTCAGGCTGGTTTCGAACTCCTGAGCTCAAACAATCCGCCCGCCTCGGCCTCCCAGAGAGCTAGGATTACAGGCGTGAGCCACCACGCCCGGCCTATCAATCTTTTTTACCTTTGACAATCTCATAGTCCAAAAATTGTTTTGCTTTTCTTTTACTATTAGTGATTTAGCATTTTGTCTTATGTTGACTATTTGCATTTTTTCAGTGAATTATCTGTTTATATCGTTTGGTGACTTTTTAACTGTTTCATTTGTCTTTTTTTAATTATAGAAGCTTTTTCTATAAAAATAAAAAAATACATATAAAGCTTCTGTACTTAAAATATAGAAATGAAACATATATATAAATGCAAAGAGGATAAGTGTCAATCCTCTATATGTCAAAAATATTTCTCCTAGTCTTCTTTGTTTAGAGTGTCCTTTGCTGTACGTTTTAAATTTTACATAGTCAAATATTCAAATTTTACGTAGTCATTTTTACCCTTTGTGGTTTGTAGCCTCAGTGTAATGCTGAGAAAGATTCTGTCTACCTTAATATTATAAAACTATTCTAATTTTTAAAAATTCTTTTATGGTTTTATTTTCATTTATTTATTTATTTTTTATTTATTATTCCAAGGTATTGTGAGGGTACAAACATTCTAGTTACACTTTATGTCTTTGTCTCACCCAAATGCGGGTTAAAGACGTGCCCTTCCCTCCCTTTAGTGCTCCCCGTGTCCTTTAGTTGTAGATTTTCCCCCCCATCCCTCTTATCCCTGGAGAGTATTTCTGCCATGTGATCACCTAGTGTTGATCAGTTAGTACCAATTTGATGGCGAGTACAAATGGATCCCTTTCTTCTGCTCTTGAGTAAATATAACTTTAAGCTGAGTACTTAAAGTAAAATAAGTTGGTTTTTTCCCTTAGTTGTAAAACATTTAATAATGAACTAAATATGTGATTG
>CAUYSK010009194.1:0-10753 GCA_963575035.1 Avahi laniger
CTCAAGGAAGGCTGGGGCTCAGCACGGCCCCAGTGCCCGGCCACCATCACCAGGGTATGTTTGTCACTGGATGGGAACAGGGAGCTACAAACACACACAAGGAATACAAGTCTCACTCGTTCCGACCTCTCTCACATGGGCTCTTTAAAAGACATGGAGGCCTCCGAACACCCCTCCGTGCCAGAGCCAGGGCCTGTGAATCCCACTGACTCACTGCTGCAAAGAGCTGCCGGGGCCCTGTCCATCCTCTTCCTACCCCTCTGATGGCCCTCCTAATGCACATGCACACACCCCCACGCAGCACAGACACACCCTTGAACACACAGGTACACAACACACATGTATGTGTGCGCACACACACAGAGCATGCACACACACATGAAGACATACACACATGCACCCTCCATATCAGAAGTTTTCTCAAGACTCTGTAGCAAGCAGCTGCAGCATGTACTCATGTTTTTCAACTCAGAATAATCCAGAAGGTGAATATGGTGTGACCATAGCCTGGTGTCTCCCCCAGTGTTCACCAAGCCCATCAGAATTTACGTAACCAAAGGCATGTTGTCCGGGGAGGGCCCTTCGCTTACTTCCAGGATCGTGTTTCAAATAGCTATGGACCCCCTGTTCTGTGACAGGATTGTTCTCAAAGCTCCTTTCAGAACCTACACAGAGACCCGGCTCGTTGCACACCTGCCATGAGGAAATTGCAGGAGTGGCCGAGGCGAATGATTGCTTAGATCGGCCGCTCCTCAATGCACATCAAAGCCCTCAGCTCTCAAAGGGGATCCCCCGACCAAAGGAGGCCCCTGCACAGCAAGGTGACAGCCATGGACGGCACCTCCGTGAGAAGGTGAAAGGGCATCCTCCTGGGGGGTGGTGCTTCAGGTAAAGAGAATGAGAGTTCTCCCTGTGACATTCACAGAGGCCTCAGCAAGTGTTGGCACCTACTCTGCACGGACAGGTTCCGGGATCCTCAGCGAGTGGTGCTGGGTTCCTTCCTATTTTCCTCCCACAGCACTGAGAAGAACCCAAGGACTCAACCCCGGTCGTCGGGATCCACAGGCCTTTCGGCCACCTGCCCGACAGTGCCAGCCTCCCTTCCCATTCCCCATCCCACCCTCTTATCACCTGTGTCAACACGGATTTCCCAGCACGACCGAGCGTCCCGAAAGCAAACACTCAGCCACGTCCGGGAACTTGCTGGGTGTGAGGCTCTGTGGGGAGCAGGTGGCTTGGCCAGGGCAGGCCGGGCAACAAACCTTCCATGCAGGCCCGACAGCAGGAGGGGCACAGCCAGAGCTTGCTCTCCTCGGGGGTTGGGCCAGGCCCCTGTAAGGCAGGACAGCAGGGGTGTGGCCGGCCTGACGTCGGCCACTTTCCAAAGGCCCAGCTGGCACAGCTCCGTGGAGGGAGGCCGAGAGGCAGGTCCGTTTCCGCCAGCAATTCATGTGTGAAAGCTTGAGTGAAACAGCCCCTTGTGAGAGCAAGTAAGGATAACCCTCCCGGTACTAGGCTGAGATGAAATTCTGGGATACTATAACACGATAGATCGATGACATTAGAGAGAGATAGATAGGTGATAGATTTTGATAGACAGAGCGTATATGTCATGCCTTAATGGTGATCATAAAAGAAAACTGAAAGAAAAGTAGTTTACAGTAACATCTATTTTGGTAGTAGTTGTTTAGACACAGCTACCCTACATGCCAAATCAAGTTCTAAGGTACGAGCGTTAAGCAAAGTTTCTGAGGATGCAGCCGGACAGCGGGCACCACTCTGGCGATTCTGGTGCCGTGCCTGGCATTCACTGGTGCTGTGTTTCCTGAAATTATGAACAGCGCTTGACAAAACCTGAAGCAAAACAAAGCCTGGATCCTCCCTCAATATATGCCACAGCTGCATTTCCGAGAAATTCAGCGTCTAGTAGAGCCGTAGGAGAAAGGCACGGTGTTGACGGAACACAGCAACGGGACCAGAACAGACCCGAAAACACAGATCTGTCAGCCACATGAGCAGCTGAAGGGATGATGATAGCCACAATGCCATCCATTTGTGCAGGGCTCTCTCCGTTTGGGGGAACCTCGAGCACCCCCAGCCCTGACCACAAAATGCCAGTAGTCTCCACAGTCATTGTTTTAACGAAAATTGCCCCCACAAATGTTCATCCTGCCCCTCTGAAACCCACGCCCACTGCAAGTGCTGGCGCCAACAGCACAGCCCAGCCCTGCTGGACGGGAGGCAGGCACCCCGCCCTTGCCCCATCCATACCCATCATGATACCCTAAGCTCCATCCTCAGTGGCCCGAGTCGCTGGCACAGAGCCTCTTATGGGCTCTCGGTGTCGCACACAAAAGGTCAGCCCCGCTGTAGGTGCCTGGGGGTCCGAGCAAGTTAGCCTCTGCTTCTGACACACCAGCCTCTCACGGCCAGCAGCATGGGCCCCGGGCCAGCTCAGGAGCACTGCAGAGTCCCTGTCTGTTGGTCAAGGACCAGGAAATGACCCATCAGCCCTACGTACACGTGTGCTGGATTCTACAGGGCTGTACTTCAATGCCGGGGTTCTGAGCCAGGAGACCTCCCTGTCCCTCACCACCTCAGCCCTGCTCCCTGAAGGGCACCTTCATTTCTCTCATCCTTCCGTGTTGCTCAGTGTGGAGCACCTTTGAGGCCCCCTGGAATTCCAGGACGTGAGGATGCAAACGGGATAAGTCCCCCTGCCCTGGAGGGAAGAAACTCACCCACTTTTGCTGCCTTCCCGGGTCCTCTGTCCCCAGACCCCAAGAATGAAGACAGCAGCTGTTCAGGAGAGTGAGGGGAGCCATGGGGCTGAGACCCTTGTGGCTGTGGACAACTGAAATCAGTATCTTTGTAAGCCAGGACTCGTGAGCCCCAGCCTTTGACCTGCTCATGAGCTTAGTATTTAAAACAGGACCAGGAGACTTTCATGGACACTATAGATGAACGTTTAAACTTTTTTAAAAGGGTAAGAACTTGTTCTAAAATTACTCTGTGGCGCTTGCAGGGCTCACTAACTCATCTGCCTGGACCCGCTGTCTGCAGACAGCCATCCTCAACCACAAACTCCTCTCCCTGCGCCTGTCTGGAATCTGGTTCACAGCCTTTCTATGAGGGAAGGGAGCGCGGTGCAGGTGAGGCGCCAGGCGACACAAGAGCTCGGAACTCCCGAGACCCCTCGGGCTGGGAGGCCCTATGGACACCGCAGCACAGATGCCACTGCAGGGCCTTCCCAGTCTCTGCCACAGGGAGGGACCGTTCCTGGGCCAGGTCCTTCTCCTGAGCCCTGGCTGGCTCCTGCCATCTGGGCCTAAAGTGGCCCAGCAGGTTCTCCAGGTGGCAGGGGAGCTCGTGCAGGGTGGGGAACAGCTTGTTCCAAGCAGTGTCCTGGAGGCTGTGCTCACAGTCCAGGCTCAGCATGCGGTGGGAACCTGGCAAGGTGGGCTTGTCCTTCCTGTGTCCCCAGGCATGACCTGGAACATGCCAGAGGAGAAGGAAAGTCACCCTCTCTCGGGTTAAATGGGGCTGTGTGTTTAAAGCAAGACAAGGAGAAGCTCGAGAGAAAGCAAGAGGCTCTCTCTTTCCTCCCTTCTGAGGAGGGGAGGCACTTCAGCGGGTCCCCACCTGAGGAGGGGTCTGGCCAGGTGAGACACCCCAGCAGAACCCCAAAAATTACATTTGGAGGGAAGATTGCCTTGCCTAGTTCTTTGCTTAGCTGTCTGCGGCAGTGGCCCAACCCAACCAGGATCTCTGCAAGCGGATCCCAGCAACCTGTGATTCTGATGCTCCCGGCCCATGGCTTCATGTCCAGGTGCTGTGACCCACACTCCCAGGACTCCTGGACTACCCACTCTCCAGTGTTGAGATAATAAATCCTGATGAGCCTTTAACAATTCCAGTCAGCCGGTCAAATTTCACGCCTGGCCATTACTGCTAAAATTCAACTGAGTCCTAGAGCAAAATGCAGAGACGGTGCATTTGCCATCATTTTCTTGTCAAAAGTCTTGGCTCCTCCCCTGACGCCCCTGCCGTCTCCGTGTGTTGCACCCCTGCCTGCAAGGGCTGCCCGAGTGCCGTGGCTCGTGCACGTCCTGCCCTGGCTTTCCGCACCCGGCCACTGGCACCTGTGCCCAGCAAGCCATACGTGCTGATAAAAGGTAAATGGGCTCAATTCACAGTCCTTCCCATTCCCGATCTGGAAATCAGAAATCAGCCAAACGCCACTCCCCACCTGGAAGGCGGCTCTGGAGGAAGGGCTCCCATCTGGACTCTGCAGCCAGCGCGGCACCCGAGGGTGCAGGAAGGACAGCGTGCTCTTATGCCTTACTCCTGGCTGCCGGCCGTGTCAGAGGGTCACAGCAGTCTCCAGCCCCCATGCCCTCTCCTCTTCTCCCAGCTGCTAATCCTAAAAACCGCTTTCCCCTGCCTGCCTTCCTCAGTAGGAAGAAAGGAACTAATAGTGGCTGACATTTTCTGTGCTTGGTGCTTTCATACTTGCTCTCTCTCAAAACGTCCTATTTCCCAAAGCAACCTGTGAAAGAGGTAATATTACCATCCCAGTGAGAGGGTAGGGCCCAGAGAAGGTAACTGCTCTCCCAAGGTCACACAGCTGGTCTCCCAGCCAGCGTTCAGTCTCCAGCCAGCCCGACGCAAGCTTGGGCCTTAAGCCAAGGTCCTGGGAATTCAGGGCAAATGTTCTTGTTTTGGAAATTGGCATCTCTACAGGGCTGTGTGCCACGGGGCAGGGAAACAGCACTGTGCCTCCAAGGCCCACACAGGATGGGCACACACGAAAGCCACACCACATTGGCCCCGGGGGCCCTGATGAAGCCGCCTACCCTGCTCTTCCCTCCAGCCCGCCCTGGGGAGCCAGCAGTCGGAAGATTCGTGGAGAAGGGGGTGGGATGAGGACCCCCAGCACTTCCCCGAGGTGCCCAGATGTCCCACAGAAGCACCAGGAGGGTGAGCTGCAGCAATTGCTGGTGACCAGCGAGGAAACAGTGCAGATGGGTGTCAGAGCCCAGTTCTGGGGATTCTTGGGCCCCCCCACCCCCACTCCGCCCCGTTTTCTTCCTGCACAGTCAGCGGGAAGGGGAGGGGTCAGCTCCTCTTAGAGCCTTTCAAAAGTCTGATCAAGAATCCCCTCTGTCCGGGTCAAGTTCCTCTCTCAACACCCACTCCCAACACCTTGGGGTGCAAATAAGTGGCAGTTTCATGGGTGATACCTCAGAGGGACATTTGTACTTGGGCTTTTAGAGTCTTAAGGCCAAGCAATGGTGCCTGGACACAGAGCTGAAGGTGTTTGTTGGCTGTGCAGAGACAGGTCCCTGGGGTCCAGGCATCACTAAAGAACAGCGTGGAAGCAAAGAGAAGAAAGCCACTCCGCATCCTCCCTTCCAGACACTGTGCAGGGAGCTCTGCGAGCAGAGCAAGACAAAGGAGAGGGCCTGGCCCGGGCAGCACAGGTGGCTGGTCACAAAGCCCCCACGTCTTACCAGGTAGCCTGCAGGACACCATGCTCAGCTGCCCCACTCAGACACGGCTGCCGCTCCCCTTCATTGCAGCCCCGGTGAGGACCAGCGCAGCCCCGGGAGGGCAGGGTCGGTGGCCAACCAGCTGCTCTGCCATCTGTAAAATGAGCTGAGAGTGAGACGCTGAAACTATAGGACACAGCACAGAAGCCTGACCAACAGAGGGCCCCGGGTGGCCGCTAATCACTGCATGCCGATCCTCTCAAACCGTTCCCCAAATCCCACTTGCAGATGGGGAAACTGAGGCTGGCAGCAGCAAATGACACTGTAGGTGCCCAGATAGCAGCTCTAAGCCCGGCTGACACACCAGACTACTGGGCCCCTGAGGGTGGCTTCCAGGTGGCCTCCCCACACGATGTCAGCTGCCTCTGCTTTCCTGGGGATCGTCAGCAAAGGGGACAGATGACCAGGTTGTGTCGTGCAACTTGTGGAGTGCTCGGGCCTCCCTCTCTGGGCTTGCAGTCTGCTGCCTGGGTCTCCTCTCCTGGCCAAAACAGCACGAACAACAGTGAGGGCTCAGGAGCCCGTGGGAGGCAATGCTGGCACTCACGACTGCATCCCTTTGTGTTTTCAATTAGTCCAGGAGGTGGCTGCTCCAGAGGGCAGGAGGCGGGGAGGAGAAGCTGTTTTCCCCTCTCGTTTCTGTGGCTGGTTGAGAGCAGGTTGCCCTGGGAGGAAGCCACGCCACAGACAAGCATGGTGTCCCTCCTGGGAGAGCTACTCCTTCTGGGGCTGCCCTCCTCCCGAATCTCGACGCCAGGCCCTGGCCCAGTCACACTTTGCAGCAGCCCTGTGGCACTCAAGGACCATCCTAGAGCCAGGCAGGAGCAGTGTTCCTCTAGAACGCGAGGCACCGCTCCCTGTTAGCAGGCTGTTCGGGTGTGCGAATACGGTTCTGAGAGCCCTTTGCTGATATGACAAACATCAGGCTTGGTGCAAGGAAATGCTAAACGCGGATCATGACAAGGAGAGGCCCCTCCGGGTCTGCTGCAACCATGTTGCGGTGTCTGATCCCGAGAGTGGGGGCAGAGCCTCTTGCTGTCCCGTCCAGACCGAGGGGAGCAGCCGCGCCTTCCTTGTGCATGCCACGCGTAGAGGAAAGAGAACAGCCAGAAGGAGCAGAGGCTTCTCTCTGAGCTACGTGCCATCCCCCTGGGAGGTGGCCCGTCTGCACACTGGCCCTGAGCAGCATGATGCCCAAGTCTTCTACCTCTCACACGTCCACCCGGGCTGTGTCTTCTGGTCCCTGCCATCTGTGGAGTGCTGTGTGCAAAGCACCCTGCCATGCACCAGGGGAAGAGCATTTGGTGGCTGCACCACAGTGGCAGATGCTTGCAGATGACAAAAGGAACACAGGATCTTTTCTCTGCAGCCCTGAAGGCCGGAGAAGGCTCCACCAGAGAGAGACGAGCCGGCCTCCTGCAGCCTCCTGGGCTCCTTCCCTCCACCCCAGAACGAGGTCCAAGCAGGGCTTCTCTGGCTAAAGGAGAAAAGTATTAATCACCTCTGAGAAGTTTTTCTTCTCAGGAATTCAAATTCACTGCTGACTCCACACAGCGTCACTAAAGGCTACAGACTGCTTTAAGGAGACAGTGCAGAGAGAGTGTTAATGCACCACAAGTCTTTCCAGGGAGGCTTTGTTGATACATGATGCTTCCTGATTCATATCCCACCATTTCTGGATGATTCCATTAAAGAATAAACGATGGGACTTTTCCAAACTCTATCAGACAGATAAAGGAGTCTGGGCTGGCATGTGTCTGGTCCATGTAGAGCAAGCTGCACCTTCAAGCAAGCAATGGCCCCTTCAGCTCCTTGTCCTTGAGACTTCTCTCTGCCCCTCCTGACACCACACCCATGGGCTCCCTCCCCTCTGGAGGTATCCAGCTTCCCTCTCCCTGTGCCTGGCCCATCAGAGCCTAGGGGCCTGAGGGCAGGGAAAGGAAGGGGCTGCACCCTGCACCCACCTGCCCTGCCGAGGTGCCCAGAGGTTTTGAAAGGGGACAGATGGTGGAAGGAGGTCACAGATGCAGATGGGACTCAGAGATCAGCCAGGGGGACCTCATGGAGGCCCTGGGAAGTGCCTGGGACCCAGGTCTTTAGCACAGGAAGACACAACAGCCCCTGGGCAGGGCTGTGAGGGCACGGGCCCTCAGGAAGTGGCCACACGCAGGGCAGGCCGGAGTTGGAGGCCGTCTGGGCAGGTCGCTTGCGCAGTGTGAGGGGAACAACACAACACGAGGCCAAACCCCCTCTGCGGCACTTTCACAGTGCCAGCCCAAGGCTGCACAGAGCTGCTGGGTGAGACAGTGCCAAGGGAAGAGAAACTGCCAGGCGAACAGTGTGGCTTATTGTCAGATATTTGGAGAAGTAGAGGCTGCTAAGACAGGGAACAAAAGACTCCCAGCGCTACAGCCTGAAGGGAGGATGCGGATGCCGGCAGCTAGGCCAGCCAGCATCCACCCTGGCCCCTGGGTCAGGCAGCCCTGGGGCCGGGCACTGCGAGAGAAGCTGCCTCTGATAGAGCAAAGCCAGTAAACGTGCGGCCTTACCTGCCATGGGACGACTCCAGGCATGATTGGTCAATACAGTCAACTTATTCATTTCCAAGAAGGAAACCACTTCTAGAAGGAAGAGGTTCTGCACCTGTTCTCACTGAGGGCCACTCTTCCCATCCCTTAGCCTCCGTCCCTTAACCATGGTCCTTCTCATAATTGACTCACTGGCCACGGGGCGCACCTGTCCTGCACTTCAGGGTCAGAGAGCTGGACTGCCCGGACGTCGTCCTGAAGTGGGGCTGGGAGTGACTCGGCGCACACTAACCAAGTCCAAGCCAGCCCTTCACCTACGTGGCCCAGCTGCAGTGAGGGCGAGTGAGGGGACCTGTTTGTGCTGGTGTCCTGGCCTGAGGTCACAGCAGAAGCACAGACCTGGAGGGGGGTCTGCAGATGTGTGGGTCGGGGGAGCTGCAAGGCAGAACTCTCCTTCCCTGCCTCTTGCCTGATCTTGGACACCCTTCTGGCTTCTCCAAATCCTAGGACCTTCCCCGGCCTGCCTTCTCTGGTACCTCAGTGCCCAGCAGGTCTCAGGGGAGAGCAGGAGGAGGCGGGCTCAGCCTGGCAGGGGACTCACTTGACCTCCAATCCAGCCATGGGGCTCTGGAAAGAGGCATAACACCTGGCTCTGCTTCCCCAACAGTAAACTTGAGGTGAGACAGCCACACCGCCAGCTTGCAGTGGGCAGCAAATCAGGAGCATTGGCGCAGCCCGCTGAGCACAGGCGCAATGAGCGCTGCCAGCCTCCCGCCCTCACCGCCGTGCCCTTTCCCTCAAGAGGGTGAGAGCTCCAGCCCTGCAAACCTGGATGCCCTTACCCCGCCCACCTGAGGCAACAGGATCACACTGCGGGGCCGGCATTTATCAACCACCAGTGGTGTGCTCGAGTCTCCTCTTCCGGGGGTTGCCCAAGTGTACGTCCCCCGTACACGGAGCAAGTGCTCTGAGAGGGGAGGCGAGAGTCACGCAGGGAGATTCTGAGGCAGACGCCACCACCTCCATGGAGCACCCAGAGAAGGACCTTCAGAGAAAGCCAAGCAGAGTACCTGGTGCTACCTGGGAAGCAGGACAGATATGACGCTTCCACTGGAAATCAGCGGTCCTCCGGGCCTGGTATCTGTCATACAGAGCCACCACTTTTTCACAGTTGTGGACCCCACAAGGTCCCCAATAACCTCTTAGCCATGGCAATGAAGGCAAGTCTTACAAGTTACGTTTTAGCATTTGTTGTTCTATTACTAACAGGTCACACAATTTTGTCAGGTTCTTTTATTATAAAAATACAATTCTTTTCAAACGTGCTGTACATGTCAGGCCCCTATTGGGAAACAGGTGGCAAAGGGTTAACAAACGGAGACTAAGTGTCCATGAGGTGGGCCAAGAGGGGCCAGCAGGGAGGGTCAGAATGTGGCCCTCGGACCAGCAGGAATGGCCCATAGGGGTGGGGACCAGGGACAGGCAGAGGAAGAAGCTACTGCTAGGGCCAGCCTGCAGGGACACAGCGCTGACAGAGAGGGCCGGGAGCGACTTGGAGGGTCACACAGAGAAGGGCGCCCTGGCTCAGCAGAGCCCTCCTTCACAGTGTGCGCTGAGCGCACCGCCCCCACCCCTGCACACTGCGCAGGGAGGAAGGACGCTGCCGAGAAGCACAGATCCCACGCCCTTGCATCCGAGCTGGCTTCCTGGACTTGCTTTTCAGCGGACACAGCAGGAGAGACGTTCTGGTACGTCTGAGGCTCACTCGCAAAAACTTTGCAGCTTCGACTTCTCCCCTGGAACCTTCTGCCTCTGGGAGAAGCCATGAGAAAGTCCAAGGCCCCGGACTTGGTGGAGACGCCAGTGGGCTCCGGTGACCTCCGCCAGGCTCAGCCTCTCGGCCGCCTCCAGGGAGGTCCCAGGCAGTGAGTGAACTGTCGTGGACCCCCGAGACCTGCCCGCCTGCCAGATGGAAGTCACCACGTGACCTCCGTCAGCTCTGTGAGGAGCAGGGGCCCTGTCCAAATTCCAGCCACAAAATCAGGTGATGCGGAAAAACGATTATTGTTCTAAACTTCTAACCGTGGACTAGTGTGTGTGCAGCAATGTCGCCAGGACCTAAACCTCCACTCACTTTCAGCCCCTTTATGAGCTCGGTCCACGTCTGCTTGCGGCGCCAAGCCCAGTCGGGGCAGAGACTCCACACATGCAGGGGCTTGACGCACTGCGTGCAGGCGCGCGACCTCACAAACACAGAGCCGCCTGGGCCCGCGCAGTGCCATGTCGGTGTGCACGTGCACATTTGCACACGCCTGAACACGTGCAGGACGCAGCAGGAGAGACGTCCTGCTGCATCTGACGCAAAGAGGCATTATTAGCAAAGACATGAGTTTAACTGATTTTGTTAAATTTCAGTGAACACCTACCGTGGCTTTAACAGACCGAAGTACTACTTCTGGCTGTCCACGACGGAGAACCCTTTCCACCCAGGGAGACACTCTGTCTTCATCACAGGAACCACACGCGGGTGACCGGAAAGCTGGTCTCGCTCAGCTTGGTCGCAGGGGTGTCAGATTCTGGCAGTGGCATTGCACTCGCCAGCGCCCAGGAGACCGAGCCCAAGACTGGTACCCTGACGCCCTGAGAGCGGTTCTGGCCCACAGAAAGAACAGC
>CAUYSK010009195.1:0-28761 GCA_963575035.1 Avahi laniger
TGGAGGTCACAGGCTTTGTCTTTGGCAGAGATGGGACGATTACAATCCTTAAGTGCAGCTAAACAACAATAGCCTAGGACTGAGGGCCCTCCCTGTAAAAGCTCTATATTTCTGCTTACATACAGGAATTTGGATTTTGAGACGATAGTCTACCATTTTCCTCCTTTGCCGGCAAAGTAATAAACTTCCTTTTCCTTCTCCTCAAACCGTTTGTTCTCGTTCTTCTGATGTGGCCTCAAGGACAAGTGCTGAGCTTTTGGTAACAAAGTAACACTACGAATTTACATTAACTTAGAATAAACAATGCGGTGGCAGTTTTGGATACTGGCATTGCTATGTTTGTGCCCCCTGCCCCAAACTCACATGTTGGAAACCTGATCCCCAGCATGGTGGTATTAAGAGGGGGCCTGTGGGAGGGGACTAGGTCATGAGGGCAGAGCCTTCGTGAATGAGACTAGGGCCCTTAATAAAAGGGAGCGTGTCCACCGCTGTTACCATGCCAGGGTGCAGAGAGAAGGGGCCATCTGCAAAGCAGAGGCAGAGCCCCCACCAGACACTGAGTATGCTGCTTTCTTGACCTTGGACTTCCTAGTCTCTAGAACTCTAAGAAATAAATTTCTGCTGTTTATTAAAAAAACTAACAATACCATATTATTAACACATACCTGAAATGTGCTGAGAGTTGATCTTATGTGTTCTCACTACACACACAAATTGTAACTGTGTGAGGTGACAGTATGTTAACCAGCTTGACTGTGGCATGCACATACCTAAACATCAAAGCACACCTTTTACCTTAAATATATACAGATTTTATTTGTCAAGTATACCTCAATAAAGCTGGCAAAAATTAAAAACAACAAAATAAAACTTAGCTGATGATGTTATTGCCTAACAAAATTTGTCCACAAGTAATTCATTTATATAATAATTAAAACACAAACAAGTATACGATTTTCAAAAGGCTAGCATTTGAAACTCATCAGCCTTAGCTAGGATACCATTCTGCCTCTCTGCTCCGATCCTGCTCCCTCAACTTCTCATCTGAACCCTCTCTGTTGAGCCGGACGAGGCTCCGCAGCGGGGCTGTCTCTTTCCTGAGGCTCATTCAAAACACCATCCCTCCAAGGAGGGGTCCTTGTTGCTGCAGCAGAGGAAGAGGCACGTAAGTTACCACCAGGGGTGTCACCGTGGCAGTCTCTGTGCGGTCAGGCACCGCAGGGTGGTAACGTGGCCAACATAGCTGGTCAGAGCTGGGTCTGACTCAGGCTGAAATGCGGCCCTGCCTGGCAAGCCCAGGGGTGCGAGGACCAGGGCGGGCTGTGTCCCAGGGCAGAACTCCAGCATGTTCACCAGTATGGCTTTTTTCCCCCTCCCTTGTGGGAAATTTAACTGTCCAACCTCTTTTGACTTTCCACAGTTCTCCTGGCCATTCCCAGGAGGCGAAGCTTGCTTGGCTGCAAGACCTGGGAGCTGTTCAACTCCAGAACACCACATACTACCTGGCGTTGAACCGTGAGGCTGAGGTCCTGCCTCTCCCCTCGAGCAGCCCACCCCCTCCTCGCAGTGCCCCCATTCAGCTCGCACCCCAACAATGGGCACCTCCTCTCTCCATCCAAGAGGTCACTCTGACATCCTCTGTCTCTTTTTCTGGGGCTGGTCCGACCTGCAGACACACAATTATACTACAGTGTAATAAGTGTTATAACCGAGGTACCCAAAGTGAAAAGTCTTCTGGACCCAGAGAGAAGGGAGCGACTCAGCCCACACAAGGAAGAGAGGAGGCTTTAGATGGAGGTGGGGACAGAGGAGAGTTGATGGACTGGCAGGGGCCCATCCCATATTCCTTTTGTGGATCCGGTGCATCTGCCCCAAAGCTGCCCTGGGTGTCAGCTCCCTGGAGAGTGTCTCCTTGCCCATAGGTGCCGAGCGGTTACGCACCGACCCCCACCCAGGGCAGCCCGCAGCCCACGACTGGCTGATCCAGAGGCACGAAAGTCCACTCCCCACGTGTGCTTCGAGACATGAAAACCCCCATGGTGCTTTCTACACTTGAAAGCCTCCCCCATGGGGTCAGGCTGAGGCCCACTGCAGCCAAACCAAAATGATTGGCCACTGCTCATCCTGCCTCCCTCGCCTCCAGACAGGCCCCTCCCAAAAGCATGCCTTGCGCACAGGTACAAGAGTCACATCCGGCTCTGCCTCCAGAGAACATCACCCAGGCAGGCAGGGAGGGCGGGCACTGGGCAAAGGTTTGGAGGCATGAACCGACACTATTTGGGGAGGTCAGGAAGCTCTCTATGCAATAGTATTAATGATGAGGAAAATCCCAGTTAACGTTGACTAAGGATCATTTTGTGGGCTGTAAAAAACTCTGTTCTCAGTACTTCTCATACGCCATCTCAGTGAGTCCTCACCACAGCCCTGTGACGTAGCTTTGTGTATCATCCCTAATGGTAAAAACGGCCAGAGAGGTGAATCTGCCCCCACCAAGGGGTGGGCTGGAGATTTCAATGCAGGTGCATCTGATGACAGAGCCCCCACCTCCAACTGGAATGTTCTAAGCATTCAGAGACTCTCTACACCAGGGCCCGACAGCCCACCTCCTTTACTCACCAATTTACTCAGCGACAGTTTCTTTAAAACACCCGCCCACAGAACACCAAACCTGTGGTTTTCCTGTCCCCTTTGAAGGGACGTGAACAATGACTCTCTTTAAAACCACACAGTATTTACGGGGCCAAAGTGAAAAGGACGGAAGGAAGGAGCGTCCAGGAGCTTTGATAGCACGGAGGCGACATAATTTACGTTCCACCGCCGCCGCCTCTGCTCTCCCCGCCGCCGTCTCGAAATCGAGGAGAAACTTGGTAATTGCTTCGGCTGGGCCGGGCCCGCTGTTGACCGTTTGCTTTTCTTATTACCTTCCTGTCCGCTGACCCCCGAGTATTTCATCTTCTTTGGCAGGGCTGGTAAATCTCTGGCCGTCCCCGGCGGTGCGGAGGGAGCCTCCGAAAACACACAGAGGAGAATTGTGGCGGGGGGAGGGCAGGGTTGGGGAAGGTGCGAAATGCCCCACGAGGGCGAGTGAACCTCTGGCATGGCCTGCAGGATAGGGGAAAGTGCCCACTGCGCGCCGGGGGAGCCTCTCGTCCCCCGCTAGTCCGGGTTCTGCAGCGCCAGTCTGATGACACTGAGGCTCCTCTGGCCCTGGGCGGAGCGCGATTCGGATTCAGGACGCTAACTGCCAGGAGGTGCTGCACCGCGCATGACAACGCAGGGCTGTCGGCCGATTTCTGAGCGGGGGTCCACAGCAACGTGGGCGGAAAAAGGCAGGAGGAAGGCCTGGGGGCGGGGCAGGTGGGCCTGGGGCGCGCTCTGCACGCGGAGCCGGGATCGACACGGGAGGTCTGCAGGTGGCCACGGCTTGGCTCGGCTCGGACGACACACGAGCCTCGGGCAATGCAGCAGGGCGCGCACGGTATCGTTCTCCACCAGGCGGCATCTGCTGTCCCGGCCTTTGAAAAGCCATCTTTCATCACCGCTCCCGCGCAGAGGTGGCTGTCTCCCTGCCTGACAGGTCAAATCCGAATTCCTCACACCCGGCCTGGGGCCCTCGTGAGAAGGCAGGTCCAGGAGAGGAGGGTCAGGCTCTGGAGTCACCCTCTCGGGTTCAGTCGCTTCTCGACCACTCACTGCCTGTGCCACCGGGGCCAGTTGCTTAACTACTCTGTGCCTCAGTTTCCTCATCTGTTAAATGGGGATCATACAGCATTCTTTAAGGAGTGAGTGCCATAATGCACAAAGAATTCAGAACAGTTCTTGGTGCAGAGTAAACATGCAAAAGATGTGGTCTGCTACCATACTTCATCATTACTGTTATTATTCTATTGCCGCTGCTTCTAGTGGTGATGATGACTGTTGCTACTTTGTGAAAGAACCTAACGCAGGGCTTGGTACACAGGATACTAGCAATTAATATTTTATTTCCTCTTCCATTTTCTAAAAATTCTAAAGAACAGAGTTATGGATTCAAAGGACATGCGTGTGTGTGCACACACGTATTCTTAACAAGCACCACGATATCTGCTCCATTTTCTTTTTGGCAGGTAATTTCCAGCTCTTATCTCCTGTCTCTCCTCCACTCCACCTGTTACCTCCGAGAGAGATCTCAGACGCATCGACTTTTCTCCACCCCTCACGCTGAGTCCAGGCGTCACTCCTTTTTATCCAGATGAGAGGGACAAGACCACTTAACCCCTTCCCTCTGAGCTGCTGGATCGCGGAGCCTTCCAGAGCCCAGACTCCCAGCCTGGGTTCAGAGTAAATAGAATTACCTGGGGTGGCTGGAACCGGTGCAGACAGAAGGTGTTTCAAAACTTAATCAAAAATTAATTAGAAAAAGAAACAAGCCAAAGGACAAACATCTGTGAGCAGATGATCCGCAAAGGAAAACAAATGTGAGATAGAACATTCCGTTTGAGTTAGGAGCAGGGACATGCTGGGCTACACTGGGAGTAGCTGGAAACGCGCTTTGAGGGGAACAAAAAGCCTCTGTGTTGACTTCTCGGGAACAAATGACAGCGCAGCTCGAAGTTCCAAAGACACGGGAGGAGAGAAGCTCCACACGGAAGATCACACATGAGCCGCAGGGAAGCTGCGCATCCGTGAGACGCTAATAAATAATCACCCGTCGGTGTCTCAGGGTGGGGGGCCGTGCGACAGGAGAAGAGCCTCCGTGGGCAGTCGCAGCCTCCGGGTGGGATTAATGGTGACGGCTGCTCCGGAAAACGAAAGCCTGGGAGAGCCGTGCCACATGGGGAGGGGCCACGGACTGTGGGCCACGGAGTGTGGGCGTGCGATACTGCTCTGGTAGAAACTGGGTGCCTGGAGATGAGTTTCTGCCATGGAAGGCTGTAGTGAATGCATCAGTGCCCTGGACATGTCCCCTCCACACTCCTGCACCAAGGTCTTCCCAGCACGGACACCACGAGTCTTTCCAATGGCTTTCTCTGGCCACAGGCGAGTGCTGCTCTGTGCACAAGGCAGGCTGCAAAACGGAATCCCTAATGTCCTGGGAGCACCCTCATCTGACAACAGCACCTGCCCCCTGAGGGGCAACTCTGAGGCATGCCCTATGCCACTACCCAGAGGTCCAGTGGGGTCGGCCGCCAATGCCCACAGGGGTGACCTGCTCTCACAAGCGCCTCCCTGGCCTCAGCCAACCTGCCTTCCCTGACTGGTGCTTCCCGGGACCGCCTCCCAAATGAGCCGCTTGCATTCAGATCCTTACCTTGCTGTCTGCGCTTGGGGTTCACCCTAACGCGACGCTGCTGGGGGCAGACGGGATTGAAAGTGGATTGGGAGCCACGTGCAGTGGCTCACGCCTGTAATCCCAGCACTTAGAGAGGCCAAGGCAGGAGGATCGCTTGAGCCCAAGAGTTAGAGGCTGCGATGAGCTACGATTGTGCCACTGCACTACAGCCCAGGCAACAGAGTGAGACCTTGTCTCAATTAATCAATAAAAGTGAGCTGGGGTCAGTGACTTGGCTAAGGGAGGGTCCCTCTTCAGGGACCTATGCCAACGAGTTCCTGATGGTCTCTGGCAGCCTCAAGCCTGTTTGGATCAACTGCCTGGTGACCTTGTCACTGCCATGTCCCAGATCCATATCACCCCCAAATCAGGGCACTCCACTTTTTTTTCAAAGCCCAGGACCTTCTCCATGCAGAAAACTAAAATTGGAAATGAGTTCAATGTGACCTTCTCTCTGGCCCCAAGGAGGTGCCAATGGACTCTGTCCTCTTCTAGACAGGACACCAAGGTCCCAATCGTCGTCCCTACTCGGGCTTTCTGCTCTCCTAGACTTGCAAATTCTGGCCCCTCTGTCTGGATTTCCCGCTCTGCCAGCACCCGGCTTATTCCAATGACCCACTGTCCTTGCACTGTAAGCGGCACCACCCGCGCTCGGGAGCCTTCCTTGCCTCGTCAGCAATCCTGTTACAGCTGGGGCTGTCACACAGGGTACAAACTTTGGTTTATCCATGGTCCCTAACCAGATCAGTCTCTTAACCTGAAAACCTGAAGTTTAGGGGATTTGGGTGGTTCTTGACCGGAAATCATATTTGTGTGTGTGCATATTTGTGTCTGTGTGTGTGTTTGTCAGAAGGTCTTCCGATCCCAGAAAGTGTCAGAGCCATCCCACTAGACTGTGAGGTCCCCAAAGACCAGACGATGCCTTATCGATTCGTGGATCCCTGCAGCCCAGCCCAGTGCCCGGACAATCACAGGTGATTCGCTGGCGATATTCGGGGCTTAGTTTGGGCGTCTGTTCTGAACCGGGCCTGGGGCTGGGCACCCTATGTGTCTTCACTGACCTCCATGAACACCCTAAGAGATGGCTGCTGTGTCGTTGCAGGGACACGGAGAGAGCGGAGGGAGGATCACCAGTCCCGGGCCACGTGACGGGAAGGCCCGGAGCTGGGATCAGGAGCCAGGTAGGTCAGGCCCTGGAGCAGAAAGGACTCGCTAATGAAGGAACCAGCATCGTTCAACTCACAACCACGCTGCCCTCCAGCTCTATCGGCGCCGTGCCGCACCCCTGTAAAACCTCAGCCCCCCGGTAAGACCCTGAAAACCAATGTCTGCTCGTTTTTCTTGACAAACGGCACTGAAACTCCTACCATCAATGTGGAAGCAGATCCCTCTCCTGTAATCGCTGTGCACGCATTTTAATCCTGTGAGGCAATCAGGGTATATTTTTAGGTTTTTTTTTAAACATAAGGAAAGTGAGGCCTAGAAGTTCTGTGACTTGCTCGAGGTCACGCAAAGCTGAAAGTGGAACCCAGGTCCTGCTGGTCCCAATTAGGTGTCCTTCCTCCTCCTTCTCCCGGTGGCAGCGCCTTCCCCGGATGATACTGACGTGTTTCCTACCTTAGAGTCATGTGTTTCTCACGCCAACAAGGTTCCCTGAGTCAGTCACCAGATTCGATTTCATTCCTCAGATGACTTCCCGAGAACAACCTGGGCCTCGCACAGCCATTCTGGGGTTCCCTGTCCCCTGCTGCAAGGGAGCTTCTAGGGCCAATGCTTTCCTGGAGGCTGCTGTCTCTCTCCCCTCCTCTTGGTATGTGGCTGCAGGGACGGAGACAGACTGACGGCCATCTGTCAGGGCAGCTCTGTGCAGCCTGGGCCCGAATGCACTAATTGATTTTTAGGCCAGCAATGCAGCTTACGTGCCTGGCTCGGCTGTTTGCAAAGGGTTTCCTTTTCCACTGTTGCTCTGAAGGAAACCCCCAGTCCCCGATGAAGCAGGCAGTGGAGGGGCTTGTGTAAGTCCTTTTGGGGGACACATGTGGCTCTTTTCACTCACTCATCACAAGAGGACCGAGAGGTGGAACACCCTCGGCTACCTGCAACGCTGGCCTTAAATGAGTAAGAACCAGAGGGAAGTCGGCAGGGATGGAGACAGCAGAGCGTGGTGGAGAGAAGCCGGGTCTTGCTGTTCTGCAGGACAGGGCGACGTCCTGGCTCCATGACCCACTGGGATGTGGCTGGGTCTTCATCCTTGGGCACAACATGTGACCTGCCTGAGCCTCCATTTCTTCCTCTGCTACGCAGGGGAGAGAACCTCCCTCCTTGGGTGGTCGAGAGGAATAAAGGAGATGATGGCATGCTCGGCATTTGTTGAATTGTCACAGAGAGACACAGATATGATTGAGCACATAAACAACGCGGACTAGATGCTCCTTCCTCCCCAGGCCCCTTGTCCCCGCTGCATTGAGAACAGGAAGGTGGAAGGATGTGAGTGTGGGGGAGCCCCCTTCCCATCCTTCCCCCCTCCTCTGCTCTCATCACAAATGCTGCTATTAACCACCTGCCATGAGTCACAAGCTTCCTGTGCATTTTCTCACCAAATTCTCCACGCGCTACCCTTGAAAGATGGATGATGCTTCCTGTTTCATAGCCCGGCACCGCCGGACAGAACTCCCTGGGGCGATGACAATGTGCTGAGTCAGTGCCATCCAGGGCGGGAGCCACTGGCCACGTGTGGCCACTGAGCCCTTAACATGTGCTAAGTGCAACTGAGGAACGAGATTTTCAATCTTATTTCATTTTAATTAATTTACATTTAAGTAGCCACACAGGGCAGCGGCTTCCAGACGGAACAGCACCGTTATGGGGGAAAACAAAGAAAAGCACACCGGAGTGTGAGGACATTCGGCAACTTGCCCAAGGTCATCCACCTGGACCGAGGTGCAGGTGAGCGCTGACGCCAGACCTGCCGGGTCCCTCGTGCATCTCCTGAAGCAAACGGCCAGGCTGGCCGAGGACCGACTTGGAGAAGCAAACATCCGAAACTCAGGACAGGTTGCGGAGGAATATTCCCGGGGCTGGGGAATTGGTTCAGGAGGAGAAGGAGGAGGAAATGAATATTCATAGCAGATGATGGCTGTGGAAACGCTTTGTAAACTGTGAAGTGCTTAGGGTGGGGGTTATGAATGATACCCCCTTGGCACCAACTCCATGGCAAAGTTTCACTGTCCCTCTCCACATCCCGGTGGCCCTGTTAATCATTAATTAAAGCTTAAGGGATTTGGGAACACAGGCCTCTGAAATTTGGACTAAACCCTCCATGTTATTGGGGAAAAAAAAAAAAAAAGAATCTCGGGTAATTAGCTTTTCTTTCCCTAAATGCTTTTTGGGTCTCATTACGAGCGAAGTGCTAGGCTAATATACCTTGTGTCGTGAATGCCTCACAATTCCTGCTAATTGAATTAAACCCAATTCTCTGCAAATAAACTCTTGGTGTTCTTAATGGCAAATAAGGAGCAAAGCTGTTTCTTTTTGGAACGGGTCATTACAAGGCCCTAATTACCAGGATCTCAGTGTGTGATACGAACCGCCTTTGTGCCGGCTCCGAACAATGGTGACTCTGTTAAGATCAAAGTTGCCATGTGCCCTTGGAATCTTCTCCCTCTTTTATCCCACTTCAAAATGTTTAATAACGACTAATCCAATTTCTAAGACAGCGGGGAAAGAACAAGAGAACAGAAATTAGTGTTTTCTTTCTTTCTTTTTTTCTTTAATTCAGGACAAATATTCTGAGAGTGACAGGCTGCTGATTCCTTTTTCCCTCGGACACAGCACATTTTGAAGTTGCCGGTTAATGAAGGAATCTCTGCCACTGGAGTTGCACGCGCGCCCAAGGTGAGCACAGGAGCGTCGTGGCGTTATCAGACGTCGGAGAGGAAGACGGATGCTGTTGCTCTCCCAAGGCCCAACAGCTTTATCAATAATGCAACGCAATTACTTTGGAGACCATTCTTTACTCTTGTGGGATGGGAAACTTTATTCCAGGGCTTTTAAGAACAGCATATATAATCAGCCACACCAACCCGATTTTAAAATGCAGCATGTATCATTTCTTGCTGGCAATTTTGCGGATATGTGGGCTGAGTTTCTAAGTTTGAGATTTCTAAGTCAGGTGGACGGAAAAAAATTTAACAAGCATGGTAGCTGTGCTTTCTGAACAGTCAAGGAAGTCTTCAGGGTAGGCAATAGCTGAAGACCCTGGCGTTCGAGAACGCTAAGCCTCGGTCTCAGGACAAGCTACCGGCTCTCATGGTTTCACTCCAGTAGAACAAACCAGCTCTAGACCACCTGGGTAGCCCAGGAATTGGGTTCTCCTATTGCTTCTTCCAAAGCATCTCCCTTACCTCCCTCTGTGATCAAACATCTCGCTCTTTAAGATCAAACATCACTCTCTTTCCTAAGAAAACTCTTCGGACTCCTCTCTGATAGCAAAATTCTTAAATTCAGTCTCCAGAGCCCAACTCCGATGCCCTTGTTGGAGCACGCTGCTTGTTTCTATTGCTCCCGTTGCATTTTGTTCTTCCATCAGTACCTGGGGCGACTTGGCAGGGCAAGAAGCATTTGAGTTTTATAGAAGGACAGACCTGGGTTTGAATCGTAGTCCCGGTACTCACTTGCTGCATAGCTTGGGGCAAGTTATTTCACCTCTCAGAGCCTCTTCTACAAAATGGGGATGAATCTGGCTACCTTGCTTCAAGGCATGGCTTGGCAGAATGTGTTAATAATAACAATGTAGATACAGTGACTGGAGCACAGCGGATGTTCCATAAACAGAGTCCAGTGTTATTATCACAGGACTAACCCACCGCATTGTGATTACTTGTGTGGAGGTCCATTTCGCCACCGGGAAATCCATTCTCTGAGGGAAAACATGGACCTGTCTCCTATCTTTTGAATATCCCCAGCACCTAGTGCAGAGCTGAGCATGCTCTTGGTTTGAAAATGTTTGCTTAATAAATTAACAAATGGATAAATGAATGAACACCTGTAACATGCATTTAAGGGCTGAAATTAACCAGTGCCTGGCATGCAGTTGGTGCTTAATAAATGTTTGCTCACAAAGGAAGGAAGGAATAAATGAACAAATCCTACAACTAAATATTCAGAGATTTAAATAGAAATCAAATCCAAGGGCTTTGTGATTTCCCACAGAGAGAATAAAATTCCCCAAACCGTCCTGCCAGAAGCAGCTTGCATCAGCTCACGACGGAACAACAATGTTAAATTATTGCTTAACTACTTCTCCTATGATGATCCCTGCATCTCACCAGGAAAATCATCGCCATTCTCTCAATGCCGAGAACAGCTGCAGTTAACATGTTTGGGGCGCCTTTTAAACACGATTCCCTCTAACAAGTCTCGACTTGATTTCAGTGGCTACATTTCCTTGTCACTCTGGAGAGCTCTCTTCAGGAAACTGACACACAAAACCCATGATTCAGGAAGGAGATTCAGCACCCACCTGCAGGCAGGAGGGGCCCGAATGGCATCCACACAGGGAGAGTGGGGGCGGGTGGGGGTGCCTCTGGCCGAGGATGCGGCCCACGTCTGCCCAGAGCTGAGGTTAAAGGTGGTTAATTTCACATCAGACCTGGGACCAGGATTTCAGCAGAGACAGCCTAGGCAATGCAGATGTGTGTTTTAAAGCAGACACAGCTACATCCGATTCTTCTGGTCTGTGAGTAAAAAGCAGGTCCTCGATGCTGAAATGACAACGGGCCAAATCAGACCTGTTCGGATGGGCCTGGACTCGATCACTGGGGCTCTGCAGGCCGCGGGAATAGGGTCGCCGGGTAAGATACAGGACACTTTTCAATTTCAGATAAACTACATATATGCACACCCACACACGTATGTGCCTCGTATGTGTGTGTGTGTGTAAATGTATCCCAAATACTGAATGGGATATATTTATGCTAAACACATACCTGTTACTGACTGTCTGACTGTAGGTGCTCATACATGCAAGTGTAAGTGTGCATCTTGCATTTTTACTTGGCACATCTGGCAACCTTTTGCTGGAGGGAGAAAGAGAAAAAAGAAAGAAATGATTCCCTCAGGTCCTCCCTCCCTCCAGAAGACGCCCTGGAGTGAAGGAGAAGGTGGGTGCGCGGATGTTTGGAGTCTGAGGCTGTTGAGCAGCGGTGCAGGTTGGTGGTTATCAGGATGTTCCCTGCACCCAGCTCCGTTGGTTCTAATCCCAACTCTGCCAGTTCTCAGCTGTTGAATCTGGGCACGTTCCTTCCCTCCTCTTGCCTCCGTTTCTCCATCCATCAGACCAGATTGGTGGTGATCACAGGACCTACTTTATGTAGAGTTTGCGATGATTTGGGGGGATAATCCATGTACAGTGTTTGATGCCATGGCTGGAAATCACTCGATCGATGCCGTGATTCACCGTGGTTACTACAAGGGCCCCCACAGCCCAACTGGGGAGAGTTTCCCCGCCGGACAGGCCACCTGAAGCAAGAGCTGACGTCCCTGATTCTCTAACCCGGGGCCAGCAAACTCCGGCCACTGTCTGTTTTCATAAACAGACACGCCCGTTCACCTGCGCATCATCCACGACAGCTTTCACGTCACGAGGGCAGAGCTGAATCATTGCCACAGCGATTGTGTGGCTTGAAAAGCCTGAGATATTAACCATCTGGCCAGAGACAAAGTTTTCTGAGCCCTGGTCTAACCACTGGCTTTACTTCCCCATCGTTGTTGTAACAAATCATCAAAAACGCAGTCGCTTAAAACAACACGGACTTATTCTCACACGGTTCTGAAGGTCAGAGTCTGAAATCAGTTTCACTTGGCCGAACAAAGCCAAGGCGTCAGTAGGCTGTCGTTCCAGAGTAGCATCCTTTCCCCAGCCTTTGGGAGGGGATTAGGTCATGAGGGTGGGGCCTCGTGGATGAGATTAGGGCCCTTATAAAGGGGACCCCAGAGAGCTCCCTCATCCCTTCCACCATGTGAGGACGCAGCAAGAAGGTGCCATCTATGAACCAAGAAGCAGGCCCTCACCAGACACCAAAGACGCCGGCACCTTGATCCTGGACTTCCCAGCCCCCAGAACCGTGAGAAATGCGTGCTCGCAGTTTCAGCCGTGCAGTCCAGGGTACTTTTGTTAACAGCCTG
Source organism: Avahi laniger (assembly GCA_963575035.1). Taxonomy (NCBI): domain Eukaryota; kingdom Metazoa; phylum Chordata; class Mammalia; order Primates; family Indriidae; genus Avahi; species Avahi laniger. Next base: position 12,497 of record CAUYSK010009195.1, read on the forward strand.
AATGGAGAAGACAGCCGCCTCCGGCATCCTTGAGAAGCAGCAACCCAGCTTCAGGAACACCCCCAAGGGCAGGAGACTCAGTACCCCGACAACAGCCAAACAGCTCGGAAGAGACCAGGACATTCGGCGTCAAGAAAAGACAGAGCCTCTTCTACAAGAGGCCCCTGACAGCCCACGTTCCCCGCTGGAGAGGGCCCTGCCTCTCAGCATCCCTGAGGGGGGCTCCCCCAGGTTCTGCCAGCATGTCCCCATGACGGGGAACTCGCCACCTCCCCAGGTGGGCAGTATAAGACATGCTAGAGCCCGTGTGCTGTTAGAGGGCTTCACTCACACACACCCCTCCAGGCAGCGCTGACCCACAGCCCCACGTCTAACTAAGCGAAATCCTCCCCCTTGGACGTCTTTTTGCACACGTGAAGTCCATATTCTCATTCCAGGAGCCCCTTCCTCCAACCAGGTCTTTTCTTCTAGAGCTCTGTGTTGGTGTAAAAATCATGACGACCCCAGGAGAGCCGTGTTCCTGGTGTCCCAAAGCCATGGGAAGGGGCAGGTGCAGAGGCAGGTCCCCCCGGCCAGTCGGCACAGGGCGACTTTCTACCCCACAGGGCGCAGCATTCTCGGGGGCTCCCAGCCTCGTCCCGTGCACCGTCAGACGCCGGGGAGAGGGGGCGGCCTCTCTGGGAAGGGCTTTGTTCTTCCAGACTCTTCAGAAGAGCTGTCTGATTCACGGCCGTGCAGATGTGCTGCCTCTGGTTCAAGCGAGGACAGGGCTGCCGGGACGTGGGGGAGGCGAGATCAGGCTGGGACTGAGATGCAGAAAACTGTCCTATATTTGTCACCAGGTTCATGACACAGTGTCCAGGTCTATTTCTAAAACACAGTGGGGACCTAATGACTGTTTGCTGACTTTGGACGTGGATAAATTGAGGAGGGGAGTACTGAGTTACACAGTAAATGGAATGTCAGCAACGGACTACGGGTACCTTGGTCACTAGTCCCAGGTCTAGCACAGTCTCCGGCACATTGTAGGTGCTCATGGAAGACACTGTTGGATGTCTGCTGAATAATCATTCCCAATCTCCTTCCCCTTTGTCTACCTCAGTTTCTCCATCTTAATTGCTCCTAGGGGTGACCAACGAGACTGATCTAGTCAAGCTATAAGAGGATGACATCCAGTGAGGACATCTTCTCAGAAAGCAATTATTCAAATACAAAGAGCCTCAAGAAGAAAAAGTTTCCATCTAACTAATTCCTTTCTCGAAATACAGTGGGAGGCTGTGATGCCTGGGCTGTGGCAGCTATTCTGTGATCATGAGACCACAAACATGTGGATGAAAGTGACTCTTGAGGGTGGTGAAACAAAGTTGTAGAGCAAATCTTGGATTCTTGATGCTGTTGAGCTAGCCCTGGAACCACCTGATTCCAGTCTTCTTGTTGAATGAGATACTTAGTGTCTGATAAATAAGACTCTATTGGCCAGGTGTGTTGTTTGTACTTCAGAGCACTTCAGGTTAAAGCAGCACTTAATAAACATTTCCTGAGTTGTACTGGAAGGGCTTATGGAGAGTCCTCATTTGGCCAATCAGGTCCCTATAATGCCAGAAGGACACTTAATGGCTAAGGAGAGTGCTGAAGGATTTAGGGACATAAATGGAGAAAATGGCTTTTGGTAGAAAGTAGATCCCAAACAAAACAGTCAAATTCCCTCCCTGTTAGAGAAACAGAGATATGAGATTTCTGATTCTGATTTTCTGTGATAGTTTGGTAAGACTTTTTTCCCTTGTAAGTCTTGAGCCGAGGGTGGAGAAATGTGCCGAGCCAACCAAGCGGTGGCTATACAAAGAACAGACGCTGGCCTCGGCCCATTCAACCACCTTCCAGCTCCAATTCAGGGTCTCTCGCCCTCAGCACTCTTGCAATCTGGGGCTGGAAAATTCCTTGCTGTAGGATCTCTCCCGTGCGTTGGAGAGTGTTTATCAATACCCCTGGCCTCACCCACTAGATGCCAGGAGCACTCCCCACCAAGCTGTGAAACCAAAACCGTTCCCAGAGATGTCAGATATCCCCTGGGGTGCAAACTTTCCCTGCAGCTGAGAAACACACTTCTTGAAGGAATCCTGAGCAGAGAAAGTAACTCTTCTTGGTTTCCCTTTCCTCATCTGTAAAATGGGAAAAATAAGAGTCCCACTTCATAGCACAGGCCTGAGCGCCCACTGAGCTAGTCTGCAAAAAGTGTCAGTCAATATTGTTAGGGTTACTGTTTTTTTTTTGGAGTCAGACTGTTGTGCCTGCTTTGCAACTTGGCTCTCACCAGTATTAGAGCTGAAAGGAATGTAGATATTCATCAAGTTCCCATTCTACAGATAAGGAGAGAGAAAGTGAAGAGGCCAATGTCCTGTAACAAGTAAACAACCAGCCCTAGGGCCAGAGCCCACAGACATTGTGAATGCTAGGCCTGTGTGGCCTCTTTCTGAAGCTGCAGTCTGAGCTCCTCTTCCCTAGCGCCTTCCCCGACCTCCTAAAGGACCCTCAACTCAGCTGACTCAAACAGATTTATCGGGAACAGACTGTCAACCCGGGCAGCATGGTCAGTCCCGAGGATACGGTGACCCGTGAGACAAGCATGGCCCACCCTGCCCTCAGGGAAGCCTGGCTGGGCCACATCATGTGAATAATTACTGATGAGCTGGACGTGAAACCCCAAAGGAGCACCAGGAAGCTCCACAGCAAAGGAGGAGGCTGGCAGGGGCCGGTCCACTTTCCCCGTGCGCTGTTCTCCTGCCTCCTCCGGTCCCAACCCAGGGAGTGGGTGGTTCCTGGTGGGGCTGGGAGTCATCGCGAGGCCGAAGCGTATGCAATCTCCGAGAAAGCCATCTGAGTCAGGTTTGAACCGGGACAAAAAGCAAACAACATGCCCAGTAAGATCCCTCAGGATTCTGCCAGCCGGGGACAAACCCTCACCTTCATTTCCATTATTCTAGGACCCTCAGGAGTGCCTTGAGCGTATTTCAGGCAGAGGGAGCAGTTTGTGGACAGTCACAAAACTGAGAGGAGTCCAGCAGGCCTGGGATGTGGGGAGCACGAGCAAAGCCCCGCGGGAGGAGAAGGGGCGGTGGGAGGGACGACCGTGAAGGTGGCAGGAGCCCGGGTGGGTGGGTGGAGTAGAGTGGGGGAGGAGAGGGGTACAGGCCAGAAGTGTGGACAGGGTCCTTGGAATGAGGGACCTCCCCATCACGCCAGGGGGTACAGGTTCTTCTGCACGTGCCCAGGGACCCGGAGGGCTTAGGGAAGAGCATCCCTTAGCACAGTTTCCACTAGGAACGCGTCCCTGACTGCAGCGCGGAGGATGCACCAGAGGAAGCGGGGCTGGGACCAGCAGACAAGTCGGGAGGCTGCAGCTGAGATCCTCGGGGAGAAAGAGGCAGGTTGGTCTGCTGTAGAGCCCTGTTCCCAGCCGGGCACTCCTGCCCTCCAGGAGACAATTGTCAACGTGGAGGCATCTGTGGTGGTCACAGCTTGGCAGGAGGGATGCTATAAGCATCTAAGGGTGGAGGCCAAGGATGCTCTAGACGTCCTGCAGTGCACAGGACCACCCTTGCAACAAAGGCTGAACCGGCCCCCAAATATCCACAGCGCAGAGTCTGAGAAATCCTAGGGTAGAGGCTGGAGACTCGGATGTCGATTTGAGACGTGTCTGAAAGGTAGAATCGGTAGAATCGGATGAGCTGGATTTGGAGGGCGGAGAGTGGGGAAGTATCGACCATGGCTCCATCGACTGAGACACCGGTCAGTAGGGAGCCAGGAGGCTGAGGATGAGCACTCCCTGTGAGACCTGCTGGGGATGTGCACAGAGAAAAACTCGGCCTCACAGCTCCCCAGCGGTCTGGGCAGAGGGTCTCGGCAGCTTCCCCATCCCCTGAACTGAGCTTCTCTGGGCCTCACGGTCCATCTGGGCCTCTGGGCTCCTCTCCTGCGGGGCTGGCTCCCCCAGGCCCAGCCTTGCCCCCAGCTGCAGAGCCCACGGCCCCCTTGGTGGTGGTGGCAGCAGACGGAGCTGCCCTCCCCCTCCTCAGCTCCCGTCGCAGCAAAGCCTCACGACTAATTAAACATCTGCTGCAAGCTACAATTTGCTAAATTGCCTCGCACTCTAACTTCTGGCAGGGACTAATCCGAGTTCTCAACTTGAGGCCCAGAGCCTCCTCCAGGCAGCCACAGCCCCCCGGGGTCCCTTCCTTTTCCCCAGACTTCACCGCGTCCCCGCCACCAACCCGGGCGCGGAGAGAGGCAGGGCCAGGCGTCTCTCTCCTGGGACCGCGCCGTGGGTGGGATGGGAGGCCTACGGGCTCAGTTCCTGGAGGAGCTCATAATCAATTGTCCCCTAGAAAAAGACTAGAGAAGAAGATGAATAAGTAATCAGATGTAACGACATACCAAATTGAGTTTAATCAAGAACCAAGGCAGATGAGACAGGATACACGCTGTGTGGGGGTGGCGGATGGGTGGCTCTTTTCCTCATAAAACCTTAAGAAATAAGGGTCCAGCACGGCCGCCAGCCTCAGAATCCTGCAGAAACCCCGGGGGGAGGGCAAATGCAGAGTCCTGGGCCCTGCCCCTGAAGGTGCTGATCCTGTAGGTCTGAGAGGGGCTCAGGGATCTAGGCCCTTCTAAATCAACAGGCCGGGCTACAGTCCGGCATTAGGACTGACGTGCTCAAATCCTGTCTCTCCACTAAGCCTCCCAGTCCCTCCTCCAGAGAGACAACGAAGACGAGTAACACCATTTCCCGCACAGCCCATCGCCGAGCCCCCAGGCCCCACGACGCCGTGCGCAGCTGTCCCAGCCTGCCCCGCTCGCTCCTCCTCCCACGCGTGGGCCGCGCGGCTCCGCTGCCTGTGGCGCCTGCCCCACTTGCCTCTGCCCTGTGGTCACGCGCTCATTCCTCTGTGCTCAGCTCAGCTGTCCCCACTGCCAGCAAGCCCCTTCCGGACCCAGAGCCCGGCCAGGTGACTTCTGCAACCCTGCGGCTCCGTCATACCCCTGTCTCATCACGCACAACGACACGGCTGTGCGAGCAGAGCCGTCCATCTGTTCTCTCAAGAAGCAGCCTTCGCGATGGCCTTCGATGTCCCTCAAAGTGAGCAGTCGCTTGGTGCCACGCCCAGGGCTGGGCACTGAGGATGCAGATGTGGGGTGACACTGTTCCTGTCCCCGAGGGACTCGCCCCTGTTCCGTGTGCATCTACGGGGTGCTCGGGTCAGCAAGTTTCAGAAACGGGAGCTTCAACCACGTGCCACAGAATCCACCCTCTCCCGCCGCAGTTGGGGAGGGAGGGAGGTATATGCATTAATACTTTGTTGTCTCCAAATAATACATAATACATAAGAAACGTCAACCTTTCTAAATTATAATAATTTGGACAGGGCCTAGGCTGAGAAATAAGGAAAACAAAATCTCTCTCTTCCTCTATTTGCCAACATCAGACATTTCAAGGACCAGCACACACGTCTGTTCTTGATTTACGGATCACAGACCACCCTTATCTTTCAATTAAAGGAGACCCTTTAAGAGTTTCTTAATTGGCAACATCGTATCAGCGCAGTCACCTTTACAACTGCAAGGCACAAAAGTGGGCTGCTGCCTTTACTTTAGACCTTCTACAGGATTCTCAGTATGGACTTTATCCCTGGCTTACTAAATTGTGACGAGATGTCACCTTCCTTTCACAGTGAGACTCGTTGATGAGGAAGTCTCCAGAATGGGGCTCTCCTGCAGCCCCTTGGATCCCCCCACTTGGCTTCCAGAGGTCTGTGGACACCTCGCAACTGAATGTAAAGTTGTGCTTATGCATCTTGCAGGGTGGTTGGCTTTCACCAGATTCTCAAAAACATCCGTGGCCCTAAAGGGACTGAACCACCTTTGGCGAACATCTTTCTCAGAGACTTTTACAGCGGATGACCTCGGAAGAGCCTTTAATGTCATCACTGGCAGCAAGTCTTCACGCAACTCCCCAGAGGTACGCCCTCTCCTGCCGTGGTCCTGGAGAGCTGGCACACAGGCAGCCCAGCTTCCGGAACAACTCTGGCTAAAAGACCCAGAGCCCAGCTTTTCTGTCTCTGCTAATGCCATCATGCGCCAATGAAGAAGCCACACTGGACATCTTACAGGTTTGGCTAAATGCCCCACGGTCGTACAACTGCCCTCCTGGGGCTTACAGGCTCTTGGGAGAGACATCAACAAGCCATAATTACAGAGCAATCAGAACGTAACGATGATGGCTACCATGTATTATATACCATGTGCCAAGGTGTGAGCTAAGCCTTTCGTATGAAATATGCTGTCTAATCCTTGCAATAGCCCCAGCTCTTGCAAGAGTTTTAGCTCTGAGGCTAACATGACACCCACCCCCAACATCACCGTACAATGCACAGGAGGGATGGACAGAGTGGACAGAGCAAGTCGTACCGACTGCGCCCAACGGCAGGGCACACGGTCTGCAACACAACATGCAGTACCCGGGTGGTCTCAGACCCCAGGCTGCCACTGTATCAAGGACGATTCGCAAATGCACACTGCAGCCCACGACATGGGTGCCGGGCAATCCCAGCCTGAAGAAAAGTGGTAGTTTGGTGTTTTTAAAACCCTACAGGGCAATGTCAGGGCCATCTGAATATACTGAACCAAGGAAGGAACTGGAAGCAAGAGGAGAGGAAAGACAAACAGCCTCTGATCACGGCTCCCGGGGGCCCTCCGGGTCCCAGCCATCTGTGCCAGTAAGTCATCTCTGAAAAAAATAGTTTTGCTTGTCTCCCTTTTGAACAACTAAAGGTTTTTCCAAAAGGTTCCAGTTTCTCTTTGATTCTGTAGTTGCTGCTGATGGCATTCAAAGGCCTTTGGGGTAACAGGTGCATTTCAAATGAGTGGAAATAACAAATAAATTGGATTCAGGATTTACAACATTAGCAATGTCTTTGTTCTCGTGCGTCAATGCCTGGCGTACGGGCAGCAGATCCACACAGCCCACGGGAGCCTGGAGAGATCTCGGGCGGGGGCTGCCCCTGCAGGGACGAAGAGGAGAAGGAGACCACCAAGGCCCTCTTACAGAGTTCAACAACACATGCTCTAGGCGCCACCTCCACAGTGTGACTCCCCTCCCCGCCCCCAGCCCCGTCTCCACCTGACACCACCACCAGGTCCAAGTCACCGTTGCCTCTTCCCTGGGTGGGTGACTTCAGCAGCTTCCTCACTTTGCCCCCTTTGACCCACTCTCCATACGGCCATCAAGATGATCTTTCCCAAATGCACAGCTCATCGTGTGACCCTCCTGCTTCCAAACCTTCAATGGCTTCCCGTGGTGTTTAGGATAAGCCCTGGGTGCCTGGCTGTGGCTTCCAGCCTCTGCAGGATCCCCCTGCCATACTCTCCCCATTGTAGACTATTTTTTTTTTTTTGAGACAGGGTCTCGCTTTGTCATCTGGGCTAGGCTAGAGTGCAGTGGTGTCATCACAGCTCACAGCAACCTCAAACTCCTAGGCTCAAGTTATCCTCCTGCCTCAGCCTCCCGAGAAGCTGGGACTACAGATGCATGTCACCATGCCTGGTTAATTTTTCTATTTTTCGTAGAGATGGGGTCTTGCTATGTTGCTCAGACTAGCCTCAATCCCCTGCCCTCAAGCAACCCTCCTTCCTTGGCCTCCCAAAGTGCTTGATTGCAGGCGTGAGTCCCTGCGTCTCTCCCTGCTGCCTTCTATACTGAGAAGCGGAGGCAGCTTCTGAGACGGTCCCCAGCAGCCCTTGCCCCGGCACACAGCCTTCGTGTGGTCCCCTCCTGAGTGTGAGCCGGACCTGGAGACTTGCCTCTAAGGAAGAGAACACAGCAAAAGCGAGAAGGCTCGAAGGCAGATCCTTCCCCAGTCGAGCCTTCAGATATCTGCAGACCCTGGTGACACACCCTGACTACAGCCTGTGGGAGACCCCAGACAGAGGCCCCAGCGAGGCCACATCTGGATTCCTGGCCCACAAAACTCTGAGACGTCAAGTGTTGAATGTTGTTGGTTCAAGTCACTCAGTCTGGGAGTTAGTGGTTACACGAGAGCAGACAGCTAATGCATCCAGCCACCCTGTTCTCCTTTCTCCTATACACATACCACACTCTTCCTTACCCTGGGACCTTCCACACACTCCAGCCTCTGCTGAAATGCTCCACTCACAGCCCTCACGTGCTACATCTTCTTCATCCTTTATTTCTAGACTAAGATGTCGCTTTCTCAGACCTGGTCACACTATCTACATAGTGACCACACCCACAATTATTCTTTAATATCCTGCTCGTTCCTTTCATAGCTCTTGCCATGGTTAGTGATTATAAATTGCTTATATATGAGTTAAATGACTCCCACACGTGGATGGATGGATGGACGGATGGAGAGAAGAAATATATACACGCGGGTGTGCATTCAGGAGAAGATGGATATCATAGCAAGGGGACTTGGAATTAGGGAAGTTTTAACTTAAAGCAGGGTTGGCAACTAAAGCTTAATTGGAAAACAGCCACACCCATTTGTTTCCATACTGTCCGTGGCTGCTTTTACACGACAGCAGCGTTGAGTAGTTGAGACAGAGACTCAAACGGTTACACAAATAGAGCCTAAAATAGTTACCCTCTGGCCCTACTGAGAAAAACGTTGATGACTCTTGATCTAGAGAGAAGGAATTCTTGGGGTGGGTGGAGAGCTGTCTGCAAGCCTTGTGTGGAAGTGGAATGTGAGTTGTCCTATGTAGTTTTATAGGATTAGGAAATAGGATGTCTGATGTGTGAAAGAGAAACAGAAGTGGGGTAAACAGAAGAAAGAATATTCATAGAGTCAGAGATGCCCCCACAAAGAAATAGGCCTCACTGGGAGGTAGTGAGCCCTCTGTCATTGGGGGTGTGCTAAGAAAAGCTACACAACCACTTTCTGGAATGTTGCAAAAATAATCTAGCATTACCCACATGACTGGTCAAGGATTCAGGGCTTTTTAATTTGTTCCTGCCATGAACTCCTTTAGAAGTCAACTGAAATCTACATCCCACTTCTCAAAATAATGTTTGTAAATGCATAAATGATAGACATGGAATTATAAAAGGAACTTATGTTAAAATACAGATATAAAAATCTGTAATATAGCAATATGTTTGTGTTTTTAAATTAACAGGCTAAATAACAAAAATGGTGAATCTAGTAACTTTTAATATTAGTAACTTCAAAGTAGAGATGAGCATAAAGTAGAAATCAACAAACTATCACCTGCAGGCCAAATCTGGCCCACCACCTGCTTTTGAAATAAAGTTTTATTGAAACACAGCAATGCCCATTTGTTGACACATCATCTGTGGCTGCTTTCATGCTAAATGTCAGAGTCGAATCATTGAGACTGTGATACCGGCCACAACACTAAAAATATCTACTATCAGCTCCTTTATGAAAAAGGTTTGCCAATTTCTCGCAAAACGTATGAAACACTGTAACATGGAATGAAAATATCTGGGATGTGCACTGGTGACAAAGTCGTAGGCATTACCAACACTATTGTGGCTTGTGTCGAAATTCATACTTGAAGAGCACAGTAAACTCTAGGTAAAGGTTCAGAAAAAAATGTTAAGGGAAGAAGGGAATGGGAAGTAACTACTTAATGGGCACAAGGTTGTTATTTGGAGTAATGAAAAAGTTCTAGGATAGATGTGGTGACCGTTGAACAACACTGTGAATGTACTTAATGCTCCTGAATTGTACACTTGAAATTGGTTGATACGGCAAATTTACGTTACATGTTTTCTTGACCATGAAAAAAATGCACTCAAAAAAAAAGATGATGTAATTTTTCCCATCCAAGTTCATGAATCCTCCCTAAATTCCATCCATAAACTCCAGGTGAAAACCATAGCAAATGATCTAGACATTTCCTTCCAATCTTATGGTAAGTGATTTCTGCTCTGGAAAGTTCCATGAGTTCATCTAGGAAGTGGGCATGGAGCAGGTGGAGTCCGCAAAGGGTTTGGTGTGGGGAGGGGTCATGCCTACCGCACTCCGCTTGTGCTCTGAACCTGGGGTCCCTGCTCCTTCCTTTGCCACAGGGGCTGCTTTCCATCACCGTATCGCATTCTACGGAAGTTAAGCGTCACGTGCAAGGTCTTGCAGACTGCGCCTGCAGAGCTGGGACTTGAACTTAGGCAGCCGGGCTTTGGAGTCCACACGCTTAACCACAACAACAAACTGCTCCTAATTCCTTCCAACTTCAATATCCTAGGAGTCTAAGTTCTCAGCTAAACTCTCCCGGCCACGGATGGGAACGTACGAGAAGACATCGTTCCAGGGCGGGATTCCACCTCTTACTTTTCTGCTGGGATGAGGGTGTTGACTCTCACGACAAGGAAGCAGAGACAGAGCCCACTCACAAGACCCCTTAGGCACACAAGCACGATGGAGCACGTGGTGTTGTCACCGGGGCCCCCAGGAAAGTGTACAGAAGGATAGACATCCCAGCCCACCTCAGGAACCACGGATGGGGGCCAGGCCCCAAGGGTCCCTTCTGGCAATTCTCTGGTTAGATTTCCACCCACCGCGCAGCTGCCCCAAGACCTCCGAAGCCAGCAGGCTCCAAGCGTGCAGTTATCACCCCGAAAGCAAGGTCTGCGCCCGCAGCCCAGGGAGAGAGAGGCCTCAGATGCCCTGCAAAGGCAGGACGCCTAATTGTGGAACTCAATTTTGTTTTCATAGGAATCAATTTGGAGGGATTTTCACTTTCAATTATTCAACAACATCCAATTTTCCTTCCACACTTCAGCCAGACAGGAGGAGAGAAATTGCATATGTCAATCACTCCGGAAAGCCACTGACCAGCCCGAAGTCACCCCGCAGCCCCCTGCATGCAGAGAGCGCGACTGGGGCCCTGGGAATGTGCCCTGGCTTTTCTGAGACAAATGGAGACACCAGATGGCCTTTTGCCCTGGACTCCAGGACACTGTCTGGCACTTGTTCTCCCTGTCAAGGAGGGAGACAGACAATCTCCCGGCCGGCAGGAATGACACACTCGGGAACGAGGGCGGGGAGGCAGCCCCTTCCTCCTGGACAGTCTCCCACCACCTCCTTATCGCTCATCACGGAGGGCCCTTCCCAGGTCCTCGGAGGTGACAGGGACGTGGGAGCCAGGGAAACCTGGTACAGACTCCGTGACCCTGAGAAAGAATATCTAATCGTCCTGAACCTTGGCTCCTCACTCCTCGGAGCGGGTGTGAGCACTGCTGGCTCCCAGGCCCAGGCAGGTCAAGCAACTCGCCCAAGTTTCCCTCTCCAGATAGCAGCAGAACCTGGATCTAAAACCAGGGGTCTGTCCACAGCACCCTGTCCTGAACTCCCATGCTGCAGAGGACAGTGCCTGACACACATTAAGTTCTTGACTGACAGCAGAACACACCGCGTGCTCTGCTACCGGGGGCTGTGCCTCTGCTAGCTGGTTAGTCTCTGGGGGCAGGTGCTATACCTCTTACTTCATACACCTGCCCCCAGCATTTATCCGTGCACATCTTCCACCCCTAAACGCACTCCCACAGTAGTTTCCACATGCCGACTCCGAGCCAGGCCTTGTGCCAGCAGACAGGACAACAAAGTGAGCAGCATTCGTTCACTCACCGCGCCAACGCCCGGCTGCCCTCTCCGTGCCGACGACGCTCCCTGAGCCCCGGCACCCACAGTGCCAGGCAGCGGGTGTGCGGAGGGTCAGCTGTGCTAAAGGGGGAGAGTTCTAAGGGGTGCAGGTGTGGGCTCACACTGGGAATAGTCATGAAAAAGAGATGAGTAAGTTCTGTAGATCCACTATATGGCATATTTCCGATAGACAGAAATACTGGTTGTACACTTAAAATTTTCCATTTTTTTGTGGGGGGCAAATTAGTGCCTTATACAATAAAAGGGCTGGAGGGAATGAGCGAGGCGCGCTCTGCCCTTCCGCCCACGGCCATGTGAGGACACAGCGACAACGCGCCATCCCGGAAGCAGAGAGCAGCCCTCGCCCGACACCGACTCTGCCGGCGCCTTGATCTTGGACTTCTCAGCCTCCAGAAACGTGAGAAAATAAATTTCCACACTTTATAAATGATCTAGTCTCAGGTATTTTGTTATATCAGCAGGAACAGACTAAGACAAAATGAAAAGAAAAATAAAAATCAAACACATTAATAATAAAAGAGGCAAGAGGAAACTTTGGGAGGTGACGGAGATGTTCGTGACCTCGATGGTTTCGTGGGTGTGCACTCACCCCCAAACTCACTGAGATGAATACAGTAGATGTGCACAGTGCTACCACACAGCTCAGCAAAGTAGCTCCGAACACGGTATGAGTTCCCACCTGTTCTCCACCCAGCTCCCCTTAATGAAAGAAAGTCACCTTAAACCACGTTCTTCACTGAACATTTCTTCTGCTTCAGGCATTGTTCCACGTAATTAAATGCTTTCCCCTGAATCCTCACAATTCTGTGATGGAAAATCTATTTTTGTCTCCATTTTACAGATGAAAAAACTCTGGGCAGAGAGCTACGTTACTTGCCCGAGATGTTGGGGGAGGGGGATAGGATTTTCCATCCTGGACGTTTGGTTTCAGAGAACACGCTCTTACCATTTTATTACAGGGCTCCCCACCTACCACCCCCAGCCATTCATAAGTGTTTGCTGGATTGAACTGGCCAGGACTGGCTGCGGTCGGGGTTGGGGGGTGGTCTGGCAGCAACAGGGCCTGACTCACAGAGAGTGTACTCCCCTACCCAGGCTGGGACAGAAGGTCCCATCTGGGGGTGGCCTTGGGCTCTGGCATCTGAGGTGGCCCTGACGTTATCTCTCAGGCAAGATGAGGAGGAAAAGACAGCAGTCAGCAGCAAGGAGCCTTCATCCTCTCTGAGTGATGCATTTGGTCTTGCTGGTGGTGTAGGCTGCAGGGACCCTGGTGGGAGCCGCTCAGGGCAGCAGGTCTGGGAGCAAGGAAGGGAGAGAAGAGCCAGGCTCTTCAGGGTAAGGGATCGTCCTGCCCTCCAGGGGAGGGGACTCACAGGTGGGCACTGTGACAAGGACCACCTTAACCATGCGGGATCTTGGAGCAACTGTCAATCAGAGAGCAGAGAGCACTTTCTGAAACTGAGATCAAGGTTTCCTCTGATTAAGAAATCGCTGTCAAAGAGAGGGCTGGATCCAGACTAGCTTGTTTAACTGTCTGATCCACTTAAACCCTGGTGAGGCTGAGAGAGTGCAGGAGACAGACAGGGGCACGGTGTCACCCAGGACAAGGTGGAGGTGCATCCCAGCGATCCAGGGTCACAGAGGAATGATCTCATACCACCTCTTCTTGGGGAAAGTGTTCCTTCTCGCAAAGTTCATTTCCAGGTGCCCTGGGACACTGGCCGGCAAGCATGTGGAAGGGGCCAGGGAGGAAGCTGGTTGGGCTAGTGGTAGAAAGGGCTGGGGGACGTCTCCCCTCCTTGTGCCTGGAAGCCCAGTGGGCTTGACGTCCTCGTGCTACGGAACGGTGACACCTGAGCACGGTCCAGCCACCAGTTAGGGGCCACATGGATGGTCCTTCCTCACCCTGCCTCTGCCCTAGCCCTCTACTCCTCCTGTCTCCCTCCTCCTGGATTTATACTGCAGACAACCAGATCCTTTAGCAAACATCTGTGTGCTCAATCCCATGTGATCTACGGAAGACAGATCTGAGTAAGTCAGCGTGGTACAGTGGCTAGGAGAACTTTGGACTTTGGAGTGAGGCTGTGGCCAGCACTTTAATCCCTGAGAGCTCCAGTTCCTTCCCCTGTAAGAGGAGAATAACAGCAACACCAGCTTCCTAGAGCTGGTGGGAAGATTCAATGTGAGAGCGTAGGTGCAGCACAGCACAGTGTCACGTACAGAGTGAGCACTCAGCAATGTCACCTGAAGATAAGGATGCCACCCCTCCATGCCAGAGCTCCCAGTCCAGTGGGGGACACTGGCTTCTGAACTAGTTATCACAGCAGAGTGTGCTGTGGCAAGAGCAGTGAGCAGAAAGGCCACTCCTCTCTGATGGACCTGAGCGATGAGTAAGAAGAGGAGGTGACATATGAGGTAGAGAGTCAGCTCTTCACGGCAGAGAGGGCTTATCCGTCACTTCTGTGGCTCCAGGGCCTGCCAAGGGCAGGGTCTAGCACATAGAGAAGGTGCCCAAAATGTTTTTGTTGAAAGAAACTAAAGCCAGGTATTAAAGGATGAGTGGGTAGTTCACTTGGCAGGCAGGACAGGTGGAAGGGTGATCCAGGTGGGGGCACAGTGTGGGCAAAGTCCCGGGGGTGCAGCCATGGTGGAACGTAAGGCTCACGGTGGGTAAATGGCTGAAGACCAGGCTCCAGCTCACGGAGGACCTTGTGTTCTGAGATACAGAGTTTGCACTGCTTTCCACAGGGGCCTTTGTAGGGTTTCAAACAGAGAAGTGCTCACTGAGGTCATGCTTTTGAAAGACCACCCTGGATCAGGAGCAGTGCATGGATGGAAGCAGAAAGACCGCATAGGAAGATACTGCTAAAACTCCCAGGTGCTATGGGCTGAATGTTCGTGTCTTCCCAAAAACCATATGTTGAAATCCCAATCCCTAAAGTGATGGTATTAGGAGGCTGGGCCTTTAGGAGGCGATACCCTCATGAACAGGATCAGTGCCCTTATAACAGAGACCCCAGAGAGCTCATTCAACCCTTTTGTCATGCAGTCGTGAAAACACGGCTATCTATGAACCAGGCTCTCATCACACACCGAGTCTGCTGGTGCCTTGACCTTGGACTTCCCAGCCCCCAGAACTGTGAGCAATAAACTTTTGCCGTGCATGAGCCACCCAGTCTGTGGCACTTTGTCATGGCAGCCCAAATGGACTAAGATGCAGGGAAGATAGCAGCCCAGAGCAGGGAGAGAAATCGGAGAAGAGGAGAGGAGGGGATGGCAGAGATGCCCGAGGGAACGAGACACAGGACGATGGAATGTGCGGACTCATCCACTGCATGGTTGGAACAGAGGAGAGACGAGTCAAGGGGGATGTGTTTGGTGGGTGGAGGGGCCATTCCCTTAGCCCGGGGGATGTGAGGAGGAATGTTCTGGTAGCCCTGTTGAGCGTGAGGTACATAATGGGATGTGTTCACGGGACACAGATGTCCAACACCCAGGGGAGACGTTCAGCTGCAAGCGGCAGCAACCAGCTCACTCCTGACCATGTGGTGCATCCTGTTCCTTGTTGTCCTCCACGGAAAAGACTCTCCATTTTCTTCCCGCCACACCAACAGCTCTTTGTAAACAGGGGTCTATCTTATTCTTCTACTTTCTCCCAAAACTAATAAAGTCAAATATCACTCAAGAATTGCCTGTCGATGGACTTGGACCATCTCTAATTCAGAGGTCACGTGTGAATTCAGAGAAGGGTTTCAGAAGACATGGCAAGGACGGTGGCAGACACGTAGTTGGTGCTCAACAGATTTATCGGTTGAAAGAAGAAAGGCAGAGCCTCCCCCACCAAGAGCAAGACACAGCACCCAACGGAATATGGCCTTACAGGCAGAGTTTGAGAGCCACGTGATACAGGTGCTTATAGGTCATGACATATAATGAAACTCAGGTTGTCCCACCTGGACAAGTCACTTTTGCTCTCTGAGCCTGTTTCATCATATGCAAAATGATGGTGGCTCACATCGCCTGGAAGCACCAATGAGTCAGAAATGGAACCCTTGTCACACACAGCCTGGCTCAGCAGGGGCTCAGCAGTCGGTGAGGATGCCAATAACGGCAATGATTCTTTTAATAATAACGTACTATTATTACTATGGATCAGGATGAGGATGGAGGTTATCTAACACCTTCATCCATCAGTCCCCTGCCTAAATCCCCTCAAAGACCCTACTGCTTTTAGTATAAAAACAAAGACACTTAACCTGACCCCAAGACCCGTCACTGTCTGACCCCTGATCATGCCTCCAGCCCCAAGTGGACAAACCATCCCTCTCTCTCCTCTCCTGCCTGGCTCTCTCCCCAAGGGATGTGGTAACGTGCCATCTCCCCAACGTCAGTGAGACCTTCTCCTGTTCCCTGAGCTGTGAGAATTTTGGCCTCACTCATTTGTTCTTCCATTAATTTCTCACCTTCTTATTCACAAGACATTTATGTATTACCCACTCTGTGCCAGGCATCATAAAAACGGAAGTACCTGAAACTCCAACCATGAATGGGCTGTGAGCGAGC
>CAUYSK010009196.1:0-18006 GCA_963575035.1 Avahi laniger
TTTTTTTTTTTTAACAAAAAAGTTTAAAAAGTTAAAAAAAAAATCGTTTTAGTAGGAAAAACTTACAGAATAAGGATATAAAGAAAAAATATTTTTGTACAGCTATACAATATGTGTTTTAAGCTAAGCATTATTACAAAAGAGTCAAAATTTTAAAAATTTAAAAATTTATAAAGTTGCAGTAATCAAATTTTAATTTATTATTGAAGAAAAATATTTTTTACAAATTTAGCGTAGCCTAAGTGTATAGTGTTTGCAAAGTCTGCAGCAGTGTACAGTGATGGCCTAGGCCTTCACAGTCACTCGCACTCACTGGCTCACTCAGAACAACCTCCAGTCCTGCAAGCTCCATTCGTCGTAAGTGCCTATACCAGTGTACTGTTTTTTAAATCTTTTATACCATATTCTTACTGCACCTTTCTATGTTTATGTTTAAATACACAAATACTATTGTGTTGCCTACAGTATTCAGTACAGTAACATGTTGTACAAGCTTGTAGCCTAGGAGCAATGGGCTATATACCGCATAGTCTAGGTGTGTAGTAGGCCACACCATCTAGGTTTGTGTGAGTACACTCTGTTACATTCACACAGTGATGAAATCTCCTAACGCCTCATTACTCAGGACATATACCCATCATAAAGCCATGCATGACTGTAGCTTCAGTGTATGTGATAGCACAAAAAAGGGATGTCATTATTTCTACCAAAGGGGGTATGGGTTAAAAAAAAAAAAACAGTAAAATTAATATTACAATGAAAGGCAACAGAGTGAGAAAATTGCAAATTCTCTGTCTCAATCATGTAATTGCTTCCGAACTATAAGGGCAATAATCAGATTCCATTGAAAGGAATTTAGACAAAGAAGATATACAAAGAAATATGCACATGAAAAGGTATCCAACATCATTAGTTACCAGGGAAAATACAAATTAAAACTATAAGAGATAGCACTACACATCTTCTAGAATGGCTGAAAAATCAATGTCTTATTCTGTTCAGGCTGCTATACCAAAATACCATAAGCTTGGTAGCTTATAAACAAAAGAAATTTATTTCTCATGGTTCTGGAGGTTGAGAAGTCCAAGATCAAAGCAGAGTCATTGTCTAGCGAGGGCCTGCTTTCTGGCTCATACGTGGTGCCTTTTTGCTGTGTCTTCACATAGTGGAACAGCCAACGACCTCCACACTAATCCCATTCATGAGGGCTCCTAAGGCCTCCCTAAAGCCACACCTCCATCATCACTTTCAGGGTGAGGATTTCAGCACGTGAATTTTAGGGGGATGCAAACATTCAGACCATAGCAATCAAAAAAACTGTGACTATACCAAATATTGACAAGAATGTAGAGAAACTGAATTGCTGGTAGAAATGTAAAATGATATAGCCAGTTTGGCAGTTTTATTCAAAAATTAAACATAGAATAACTATTCTGTGACCCAACAATTTTATTCCTAGGTATCTGCCCAAGAAAAATAAAAACACGTCTCTACAAAGACTAGTGTGCAAATATTCACGGCAGCATTATTCGTAATAGTGAAAAGCTGATAACAATCCAAATGTCCATCAACTGCTAAGTAGATAAATAAAATGTGGTATATTTGTACAAGGAATATTAATGAGCAATGTAAAGAAATGAAATACCAATACATGCTGCAACATGAATGAACCTCAGAAACATTACGCCATGTGTAAGAAGCCAGATGCAAAATGCTGCATATTGTATGATTCCATTTATGTGAAATTCTTGCAAAGGCAAAACAATGGGAGTAGAAAGCAGATGGGGGTTGCCTGAGGTGGGGAGCATGAGTGGGCATTGACTGTGAACAGGCAGAATGGAACTTTCTGGAGTGATACAAGTGTTCTAAAACCAGACTGCAATGATTATTGCAAATACTAGAAATCATTGTGCTATACACTTAAAATCGGTGAATTCCATTGTATGTAAATTATATCTTAATGAAGCTGTCAAAAAAAGACAAAGGAGATGAACAGATATTTTAAAATATGGAAATAGAGATAGTAAACCATTACATGAGAAAAATCCACAGCTTTGTTAACAAATTAAAAAATTAGTTTAAAATCTTTAATGCTATTAAAAAATAGCAAAAATGGAAATGATAAAATATGTTGACAGAGTTGTGAAAAATAGAGGTATGTGCCCTCATACATTGTTTTTAATGCTGAAAATTTTTCCATTCACTTTGAAGCATTATGGCTATTAAAGACAGACTTGGAAACATTTTTATGGTCCCAGGACCTAGCTCATCTTTTCTGCGATATCATGGCCTTTGAATACTAATGACATCTGGCTGGAAGATTTTATTTCTCATCCAGCATACATCATGCCATTAAAACAAGCATGTCAAGTGCAAGAGTGACTTAAAAGAACTTTCACAAGATTTTACAATTATAAAGAGTATATTTTCTCTAGCTGTTTTCTGTTCTGCCCTTGTCCCAACAACATAGTGATCCATATTTTACAAAGAGCAGAAGTTGTTATCCAACCAGAACCCTACAGAGAGGAAATGAAATTCATAATGAATCATCCAAAAAACAAGTGAACAGCTTTGCTGTAAGTCACATAAATACATATAATGTATTTAATGTTACAGTGAAGAAACAAGCAGAAATGTTCAGTGCATCTAAATGATCAGAGATACTAGAAATAAAAACCAACAGGACCTAAATAAACTTTGACTTGGTAATTCTTTTAGTAATAGGATGTAGATCAACAGAGGAAAAATGTGTATAAAAATATTCAGAGCAATGTTAATTATATTTAAAAGTTGCAAATAGCCCAAATGCCTAATGATAAAATGGTTAAGTAAAATAAGTATATCTGAATAGTAGGATACTATGGAAATGTTTATAAAAAGAAAATGGAAACATTGGAACATAAAATATGTATACAGTAACAAGCTGATTATATCAAATGGACATTGTAAAATATCACAAAGAACTATTAAAGGAAGGCTAATCTTTTATGGAATTAATAGCAAACCAGATATTAATAGATAAACTAAAAAGAAGGGGAATCAGTTTTTTGTTTAAACAAATTTGAAAATTCCTGAGTTTTTTTTTTTCTTTATTCCAGAGTTCTCAATATTTTAATACGCTAATGGGCAGTGTAAATCTATGTTAAGGGACAGAGGAGGCAGGGATAACACTATTTATGTAGCCCTTTCCAACAAAATGAACCCATGGAACACATTTTAAGGAATATTAATTTATACTGAATGTCCAATAATTTTTTTCATTAAAAAAAATCACTTCAAATTCTTAATAAATAAAATATATTTTAAATGATATTTTAAGAATCTATTTTAAAAGATTATTTTGACCTTTAGAAAATAAATTGGGAATACTTCCTAGACATTCTTAACATTTATTAATATCCAAATTGACAGAATTTTTAATTGTTTGCTATCGATATAAGAGTTGGAATACTCAGTGCCACTGTACTGCGTTACATTATTATATCTAACGTTAAAACCACGTGTGTGTATATGTGTGTTCTGTGTGTTCCAGTTTTTTCATTTTAAAGAATTCCCTTTGGTTTTGCCATTCTAGGAAGTAGATTATGAAGAAATGAAGAATCTTAACTTCAGTATCATTGTCACTAATAAAGCAGCTTTTCACAAGTCGATTAGGAATAAATACAAGCCTACATCCATCCCCATCAGAGTGAAAGTGAAAAATGTGAAAGAAGGCATTCATTTTAAAAGCAGCACAATCTCCGTCCACGCTAGCGAGAGCACGGATAGATCAAGTCAAGGCCAAGTCCTTGGAAAATTTCAAGCTTTCGATGAAGACACCGGACAGCTAGCCCACGTAAAGTAAGAGAGAGTTATGAACACATTTCCTCATTGTAAATTATTTTGAATGCCTATTCTCAAAAATTATAATGAAATTTGAACATTTCATTCCTGCACACCCCCCGCATTATAGTTGGCCAAACGTCTATAGATTAAATTTCCCAAAGTTGTGCCTGTGATGGAGAGACCAGGGGGACTTTTTACCAGAATCCCCTTTTCTTGGCCACCTGTGTGTGAGGATGAGGCTGGGTTACTCACTGCAGACACAATTCTGGCTAGAAAAGCTAGAAAGCAACAAAGGAAAAGCTCAGAAAGTCACTTACTAAAACTCTGTCTCCATTCCTAAAAGAGTATTGGAGGATAAGAATGTAGCAGATAACATTTACAACAAGTTTTGCTTTACCCAAGTTTGGTTTAGAGAAATAGCTGTATAATGTAGTTTAATATGGGGAAATCAGTTTTTTTTAATACATATATCTTGAGAATTCATTTTCATTTAAACATGCAACTTGTCTCAGAGATTGGTGAACCTTTTGTAATGTTTATCTGGATCATGGGGACCTTTACTCATAATACATTTATTGAAAACCTACTAGAGGCTGCCACTGTGCTGGAAGGGACTGGATTGTGTCCACTCTGTAGTGACACCTTAGATTTGCATGATATTTTTAAATGTTTGAAGTAAAATTCCATCTTAGATCTTGGGGCCATGCCTGCTCTCTACAGAGCTATTGTTTAGGGAGCCCTAGTTACAGTTATTCCAGCTAAATTTAAAGAATCCCCACCTGGTGCCCCAGACACACAACTATAGTGGCTTCCTGGTTAGTGCCAGAGCTGCTCAGATACCTGACTGTGCTTATGCCTGTCTTCCTGTCCTAGTCTCTTTGGGCTGCTATAATAAAAATACCTTAGATTGAGTAATTTATAAACAGATTTATTGCTCACAGTTCTGGAGGCTGGGAAGTCCAAGATCAAGGCACCAGCCAGCAGATCTGGTATCGGGTAAGGCTTGCTTTCTGCTTCCAGGATGGGGCCTTCTTGCTCATATGGCCAAAGGGGAGCTCAGTGGAGCCTCTTTTATAAAGAGCACCGATCTCATTTATGAATTAATACTATCATATTGAGTATTAGGTTCAAATACGAATTTTGGGGGATTACCAACATTCAAACCATAGCAGTCCCTGTGTGCAAACACTTCATAAAGCATTGTGCTTAGAAGTGTGGCTGACGGTAGCAGGAATGAGAGTGTGGAAGAAGCTCTTCAATGACCTCCTTCCTTTTAGTGAATCTGCTTTTAATAGAATTCATCAGATTACCTTTTTCCAAAATAAAATTAACAAACAGCTTCCAATGTGTTTTCTACGGTGCCTTGGTGACCATCTTTGGCCGACCCTACCTGTAGGAGCCAGCCGCGCTGCTCTCAAGTTATGTGGTCTAGTTGCAATTTCCACAGCTCTGTGCCGAGCAAGGCAGTCTCTGAGTCCCCAAAACTGAGGATGAATTTTCTGTATGATAATTTCTCACTGCTATCCACTGGGAAGTTTATGTGTTCTAATTAATTATCTACCAATAATATGTGGCTATCTGTTGAAATTTCTGTTTGCCACCAGATTATTTAATTTTGGCTGCTGTTTTTATTAGGGGCTATGAATATATCAAAAGATTGTATGTTCTACCTGGAGGAATAATGAACCAGCACCTCTTTATTTCTCAAAAATGTTTAATTCTTTAGCATATAAATCACAACTTTAGAATGAGAAAGATTTTTAAAGTTTGGCTCCAACCTATTATTTTACAGATAAGGAATAGGAGTCACAGCTAAGTTATTTTGCAAATGTTAACCTATTAATAGTTATTGATTATCATTTTGAAATGTTTGTAAGGGCAGTAGAAAGATCATTCCCTTTGCTTTGTCATAATTTACTGTTTTTCTGATTATTCACGTGTATTAGCTACTTACGGATATTTGATATAACATGTGAGCAGCGATGCTACTTAGAATGGTGTCTGATTTTTACAACAGAGATGGGGCCTCACTATTGCCCAGGCTGGTCTTGAACTCCTGGGCTCAAGCAATCCTCCCACCTTGGCCTCCCAAAGTGCTAGGATTACAGGTCGTGAGCCACCACGCCCAGCCTGAAAACTTCCTAAATGAGATAACACAAAGCATTCCATTGTGAAATATGATTCTTATTACTAAGATTCTGCCTTTATCATAAGTATGAATATTGGTAAACCATAGACGGCAGCTTCAGTCCAGGCTTACAAATTTCAGACGTGAAATTCAGAAATACTTGTGAAAATCCCAATGTATTATAATACTATTCACTAGTAGAAATGTTAAGAGGCAGAAAAATTTAGTTCAAGTATATTATTAGAATTTTTTAAATGACACTATAAATAAATATTGTTGTAAATTAGCCACTCATTCCTGTGTGCCTGAACAACCACTTAATAGAAAATAAATTATCAATTTGATTGATCGAACCAAGATACTCATATTTGGTTTGTATTTCTACTTTTATATGCTAAACTCAATGGTATTAATTACATATGTTTCTGAAAACATAAAATGAATATTCTCCTTGACTTCCCAGAGTTGGCTCTTTCCACACTAGTTCTCCTTGCTTTGAGGGAAGAAACCCAGAAATCATTTTATCAGCATTGTTTTCACTTTTAACCAGTTCTACCTGAAAGAAAGTTATTGCTCTTGATAATATTATTCCAGAATTTTTAGATACTTCCATTTAAAGCAGTCACTGATTTTTTAAGTTGATATTTGTAAATATTGGGTATACCCCAATAAACAGTAGAATGTAAGACTATTTATCTCCACCAGTCCTTGTTGTGTAACTAAATTATTCCCCAAAAGTTTACTCCAAATTTAAGGGAGACTAGGTCAAAGCTGTAGGACAGAGTGCAGAGCAGCTTACAAACCTCTCCTGGGTTAGTGGGCTGAGGATTATGTGTCTTGTATTTTACAGGAATAAGGAAGATTCCAGTAAGTGTGATATGCAGTAAAGAGAAGGGCTTTTAGGATGGATGTTTTTAAGTTTCGAGAAATTTAAAACAAATGCCTATAACAAGAATGTATGTAATGAGAAGAAAATTAAGCTTCAAAGAGTTGTAGATGTTAGAGATTCCCAGTTTATCCAGAATTCAAAATTAATTTTATATTTGTTTTGTAACAGATATACAAAATTGGAAGATATGGACAATTGGGTCTCTGTGGATTCAGCCACATCTGAAATTAAACTTGTAAAAATTCCTGATTTTGAATCTAGATATGTCCAAAATGGTACATACACTGTAAAGATTATGGCTATATCAGAAGGTGAGTTATTAAATGGATATTTTTCTTAGTTATATGTATTTAGATAATTATTTTCCAACATCAGAAAAAATTGTTTTGATCATGTGTAAAAGCCTAATCTCACTAATGAATAAATCTTCACATTTAGTGAATTAAAAGGTATTACTTGGTCTAAATAGGAAACATTTCTAGGATAGAAGTATCCTAAGTGGTTAGTCCGTTTTTCATACCAAATTGGCAAGAAAATTCAAACTATATCCATTGTCAGCAATAGGATCAGAATATACAAACTTTTTCTTTTTTTTTTTTTTAAGATTATCCAAGAAAAACCATCACTGGCACTGTCAGGATCATGGTTGAAGACGTCAATGACAATTGTCCCACACTGGTGGACCCAGTGCAGAATATCTGTCATGATGTACCATATGTGAATGTTACTGCGGAGGACCTGGATGGATACCCAAACAGCGGGCCTTTCAGTTTCTCTGTCATTGACCAACCGCCCGGAATGGCAGAAAAATGGAAAATAGTACACCAAGAAAGTAAGCAAAACCATTGGACTATGTTAAAATCCAAATATTAAGCATGATAGATATATATCTAAAGTATTTATAACATAGATTGTGTTTCTTCTCATAAAGTACGTTTCCAGTACAACTTTTAAAGGAATTTATAATACGAGGTTCTGATCTTTTAGACATATAGATCTTTCATAGTATCATTAGTATTTTTTGTATGCCTTTGGAGAGAAGAAAACTAACCTAAAATGTCTTGAAGGTAGCTGGGTATTCTCCAAACAGCTCTTGAAGTAATTTTGTCTCATAAGGTGAGGAGTAACAAGCCTTTTGAAGCACAACAATCATAGGAGGTGCCTTCTAAAAATCTTGAAGTATGGGAACAGTAATTCCATTTAAAATAACATTTACTGAGCCCTGACTGTATGCCAGGCACTCTGCTAGCCCTTCCTATATATTGTCATATTAGTCCTTACTTCATAACATTATTCCCTGATTAAAGCTGGGGACACCTTGGCTTGACTAGAAGTAAGTAACTTACTTGCTCAAAGTCAAAAAGCTAGAACATGATAAAGACCCTTTATCTGTCTGATATGCCCCATGCCAGTGGACATGTCCATATGTCCCTATCTTGGGCATATAGACATGTGGACCAGATGATGTGTTGATGTGAGTTTTTAGGTGTCCTTTAGGATGGTTTTGAATACGGAAAAGTCTGTCCAGAAAACTATTTTGTTTTAAACAATTAGCATTCATTTCAGAAAAATTTCAAATGCAATGCCTAAGTTTCTCTTGATTCACAGGTTTATTATGTTATTTTAATTTCAGCAAATATTTTAAATAATTTTAAGAAGCTTTGAATAATGTTTGGTCCGATTCCCAAATTAAATACCTTTACCAGTTCAAACTGCACTTATATAGATTTATTATATTTGATTTTCTTATGTATTTCAGTGATCTGAATTAATAAGTAAAACTTCCCTACGATCCTTTTACTCTGAAATTCCAATAAATTTAACTTATAAACACATTGAGTTCTATACTATTAATAGATAGTATTATGTCAATAATAAATTTCTTAAGAGTGCTAGTAACCACTGGCATTAGAAGGTACATGCTGAAAAATTTCATGCTATCTGTAACTTACCTTGAAATAGTTCTAAAAATGTTAAAAAAAAAAAAAAAGTGGCTGTATAGAGGGAGAAAAAGTATGTTGAAAATTGTGAACAATTAGTGAAGGATTTATTGATGTTCATTGTGATATTCTTTCAACTTTGCTGTAGGTTATAATTTTTTTTAAATTTTGAATATACAGTATTGGAAACAAAAAGGAAGAGACTAGATAAAACAAGATTGGGCCATTGTTGGAAACCGTTAAACCCGGAGATAGGTACCATGGGGTTATGCTCTTCTATTGTCTGTGTTTAAAATTTGCCTTAAGGTTTTTTTAAGAAATGGTAAGATAAAGTCATTCCATGGACACGCTATTTAACTCATCACTCATCACTGTATTCCCAGTATGTAGACCATTTTTGACAGACCACACACATTGGTTGCATCATGAAAATAAGGTGTCCAAATCTGATACTTTAGTACTGAAGCTGCATATTCAGGATCTATGAACAAATTTCAGCAAGCACAATGTGAATTCAATGAGAAGGGAAGGAAGATGAAAGCTTAACTGGACCTAACTATTATCAGCAATGAAAGAACGTTTCTGTAATTTCATTTTGCCCCTTCCTTGGTAATCACTCATTTTTATATTCTTTTGCCTCCTGCCGTTACAGGTACCAGTGTGCTGCTGCAACAAAGCGAGCAAAAGCTTGGGCGAAATGAAATTCAGTTCCTGATTGCGGATAATCAGGGCTTTAGTTGCCCCGAAAAGCAGATCCTCACGCTCACGGTGTGTGACTGTCTGGACGGCAGCGGCTGCGCAGAGGCGTTTCACAGCTCCTCTGTGGGCCTGGGACCCGCAGCAATTGCACTCATGATTTTGGCCCTCCTGCTCTTGCTACGTAAGTCTTTCGAAAGCCACTTTTGAGCTCTTTTAGTGATTTGAGTGCACTGCTAGCGATTTGTCGCTATTGTAGTCATCGATTTCTTCACAATTATTCTTTAACCACATTAGAATGCTTCTGAGGATGAATAGGGAAGCAATACTTGGTGATTGATAAATTCACCAAAGCTTATTGTAGGACCCTTCAGAATTTTGTTTTATAAATATGTATCATTTTCTGACTTAAATAACTGAAGTCAGGCATGCTCTTCAGCTACCTTTGGCATAAATCGTGTTGGTGTCCCTATTTGGATGAGCTCTGTGAGGGTAGCATGTTGTCTGTTCTCTTCACGGCTGTGTTTCTGGTACCTTAGAACAGAGCTTCGCACGTGGCAGGCTCAGAAAATACCTGTTGCATGAATTTGGGTTGTGGATACGAGCTTATTTTACAAACCTAGCTTATTCCAGTCGATCCTTGCTTTGCACATGCAGCTTGTCAGAGCTCTGCCTGCCCACTACCCCATGCTCCTGCCCCGCACCAGGGCCCCCCCGTAGTCAGACCCTCCGAGCACATTTATGCTTCACAACACTGACAGAATGTTCTCCACCAGTCCTGCCTGCCCTCCAAAGACTCAGGTTTCCTTTCATGAGAGAACAAGGGACTGCAACATGGGGTCACCTGGGATACCACTGCACTTGACCACTAAACTTGGGCAGAGGACCCACCTTCAAGGGAGCCTAGGCTATTTCAGTGACAGAGGAGGAGCCTGTTAGAGCCATTAGTAGACATTTCATTGAATACGCACCACTCAACAGTTTGCAGTGTACTTTTATACCATTATCTCCATTTTGTGGGTAGAAATACAGACATTTAATGGTCAGTGACTTGTCCTAGCTTGCCATGTTTGTAGGTAGGTACTGGAGCTAGGACTGCTTCTTTTACCCAAGGATTCTTTCCACTGCCTTCTCATCTCAGATTCCCTGGAGACCAGTGTGGCACTTGGCACATAACAGATCTTAATTAATATCTGTTGAATTTGTTGAAATTGTTCAATTGCTACTGGCTGATTCCACTCTTTTTATTAATTACCATAGCTATAGTTACCATGCCGTTGACTATTTTACATAAAAAGGAATCTAGATGGTAGTCAGTTCATCACTGGAAGCTGCCAGATAGGAGTGGCAGATGTGGTTAATTCTTTCCTGCCTTGATCAAGGGTCTTTTCTTCCTCCTAGAGGTAGAGTAAGATTTAAGGAGGGATCTCTGAAGTTATATTTAATTCTAGATGAAATGTTATATATTCTAAAGTAGAATCACTTTAGAAGATACTTAGGTGATTCAAAGGTTAGTTGGGACCTCAGACAGTCACACCTTATACAAAATTTTACTCTAGGGTGAAGTATTATGGCAGTTTCAGTGTTCTCAAATATTGTAATATATTAAGATTTTTTACTCTTAGGAGCTTTTGATCTTTCTAATAGTACATTTTTTTGTGGACAGTGAATTAAAAAAAAATTTGAACAGTGGTTTTAAAAGAAAATTAATCTTTAAATTGGTTTCGGTGATTTGGATACCATCTAATCCAGTCTTAGTGTTCCACTTAGTAACTGTAGACAGCCTCTTTGTGATGAACGAGGCCTTCAAATCTGTAGGACTCTCTCATCCTGATGTCAGGCTTCGGTGTAGCTCACCTGAAACAAGCTTGGTAAGGTTGGATCACGGTGAAGAAAGGAAAAATAGGGCTGTTGGCTGGGTGCTGTGGCTCATGTCTATAATCCTAGCAATTTGAGAGGCTGAGGCAGGAAGATCACTTTGAGGCCAGGAGTTCAAGACCAGCATGAACAACACAGTGAAACTGCCGTCTCTACAAAAAATTTAAAAAATTAGCCAGGTGTGGTGGCACGCACCTGTAGTCCAGCTACTCAAGAGTATGAGGCAGGAGGATCACTTGAGGCCACAGTGAGCTATGATGATGCCACTGCACTCTAGCCTAGGCAACAGAACAAGACCTTGTCTCCAAAAAGGAAAAATAGAGCTGTAAATAAGTGAAGACAACTCCAGGAAATGATATGCAAATTCCAAAGTTATGCAGTATAATTTTAGAAATTTGCCAGGATTAACTTTCTGTGTTACTCAATTTTGTGTCTGTATAGTTATACCATTTCTACTGCTGACATGCCATTGTGGAGAGGGCGCCAAAGGCTTTACCCCCATTCCTGGCACGATAGAGATGCTGCATCCTTGGAACAACGAAGGGGCACCACCTGAAGACAAGGTCAGGTCCTCAGATGTCAATATAACTTGTCTTCTTTTTGGTTTTAAAGGGCCTTGGGAAATGTCTCTAATGTTTCTGATCATGAATGAGTAAAGTGGTCATTACAGATTTCATTCACGTGCCTTTGTTAAACAAAGAGTTCAAATGACATGTTTTTCGTTTGTTGACAGGGCAGAGTGGAGATGGTTTTATATTCTCCTGTAACATGTCCTGTGTTCAAAGAATGTAGAGTAGGGTCAAAGAGAACAAGAGTGTGTAGGGATTTAGGATAGACTTGTTTGTCCCAGTATTAAATGGGGAGTCTTCCACAGCCAGGAAGTTCCCTGTCTCCATTCCCTCCATACATAGGGTTGGCAGAGGTAAACCCACAACCCCCATGGCACTTGTAAAACGTTGCAAAATCCCCTTTCCCGACCACTTAGGAGCCATTTCCCTTTGCCTCTCTATTGCATCTTCACCCTGGACCTCTCACCACCATCTGCCATGAGCACCCTTTCTTACTGGGTAAGATTTAGCATCGACTGTCATTTTCATAGCAGTGATGTAAACATGAACATGGGCAGGCCAGGATCAACATGACGATTCCTCCACAACGTGCCTCCTGGCTCCTTCTGTTTCTCCTCCATGGATGAGTTCCATTCCCACACCATCCTCATGTTCCAGATACTGGCTGCTGTCCCCACACTCCAGCCAGCCAATGGGAGGAGAGTGAAGAACAGCCCTTTAAGCACACTTCCCAGAAGTTGCTTACACCATTTCTGCTCAGTTCACATTGACCACAACTTAGTCGGGTGGCGATACCTCATAGCATCAGAGGCTGGGTGATACAGTCTTTATTTTTGGAGGCCATGTATCCAGCTTAAAACGAAATTAGAGTTGTCTAACCGTAGAAGAAAGGACCAAACTCCAGAGGAAGGTTGAAATGCCACTGGTGCCAGTGGAGTGAATGAGAGGAGACTATATGTGAATGTGTGAGCTTTGTTTCCTCCTTGGGCTGTAATCACCTATGAATGAGAAGGTGGAAGGAGACAGATCTTCACAAGACTCAGATAGAGGTTATTCGACCTACCAGGAGCTGTGGCTAACACCCAGTGACTCAGGAGGCTGAAGCGGAAGGATCACTTGAGGCCAGGAGTTCAGGAACAGTGTAGGCAACACAATGGACCCCATCACTACAAAAAATAGTAAAAAAAAAAAAAATTAGCCAGGTGTGGTGGCACATATGTGTAGTCCCAGCTACTCAGGAGGCCAAGGCAGGAGGATCACTTGAGCCCAGGAGTTTGAGATTACAGTGAGCTATGACTGCACCACTACACTTGAGCTTGGGTGGCAGAGCAAAGTTATTCAACCCACAGCATTTTTTCTAATTGGCCTCTGTGGAACTAGCTTATCCCTACCTATGCCCACTCGGCTCAGATTCTTCTAGCAGCTGCACCAACCCTCCAACCTTCTAATTCAGTGCTCGACCGTATGTGTTCTCACAGGTGGTGCTGCCGCTCCTGGCAGTGGATCAAGGGGACAGTCTAGCAGTAAGAAATGGCGTCGGAGGTATAACCAGGGAAGCCATCGTGAAAGGAAGTAGCTCTGCATCCTTTACCAAGGGGCAGCAGGAGATGTCCGAGATGGAGGGACGATGGGAAGAACAGAGAAGCCTTCTGACTAGTGGAGCTGCCCAGCTTACAGGGGCAGCAGGAGCCGTCACAGGTGCTGAAAGCATAAGGACCACACGAGCCACAGGGGCTTCCAGAGACATGGTCGGAGCTCGAGTAGCTGCTGGTGCGGTGAACGAGGAATTCTTAAGAAGTTATTTCACTGATGTAAGGATTGATTTTTATGTATGGGGAAGAAACCATTTATATAGGGATGTTATATTATTAGGATAATCATTGCCTTGGATCCAAATGAGACTTTGGGGGTTTTTGGGGGGGGGGGTTTCGTGTTTTTTTAAGGGAATGCTTATAGACAATAAGAGATACACCCATTGAATCAGTCAGTATAGCTAAACACAGCTATTACGCTGTGATAACAGGAGACCCCACAATGTTAGTTCTCACAAAGTTGCATTTCTCACTTACATTCGTGTTTTTGCCGGTCAGCTCTGCTCTGCTCTGCTCCAGGCTGTCTTCATTCCAAGATGCACAATGAGAGAGCAGATTGTACCTGGGACACTGCTGTCCTTGTGGCCCAGGGAAAAGAACAAGGCAGAACCAGACAGTGGCCTGAAAGCTTCCACCTGTTTACACTCATATTTCATTGATCAAAGCAAGTCATGTGCCTAAGACAGATGTCAGTGGGTCAGAAAGTTCCATCTCTTTACAGGAGCAGGCTTGATAGGGATGAGCCCAGTAGGGAAGGGCAGAGAATACATGACCTAAAAGACACAATCTACTAATGTTAAGTCCACTTGAATTTCACCTTCTGTATGAGAGAGTATTTGGCTTCACTATCAAGAGGGTTCACCAAAAAAATGGTGAGGAGAGTTGCAGGAAAGATGATCAGATGCAGTGAGGAAGCTCATGCCTGGGATTAGGAGTTAGAAGCAGGACTGAAAATAAAAGTGTTACACAGGAACACCATACATTTTGGAACAAGGGTTATTTCCAGAAATAATCAGGGATATTTCATAACAGAGAATGGGTCAATTCATCAGGAAGCCTAACACTCCTGAATACGTCAGTACCTAACAACAGAAATTCAAAACCTTGAAACAAAAACTGATAGAACTAAAAGAGAAATAGACTGATGATTATAGTTGGAAAGTTCAACCTCTTCTATTCATAACTGAAAGAACAAGTAGACAGAAAATCGGTAAGATGTAGGAAACATAACAACGCTGTCAACTGACTGAATCCGATTGGCATTGATAGAACCTTTTGCAGCAAAAACAGAATCTACATTCTTTTCAGTATAGAGTCTATGCCAAGACATAAAATAAATATAAATAAATTTAAAAGAATTGCAGTCATTGAGAACAAGAAATTCAACCAGAGATCAATAACAAAGAAATGTATCCAAATATTTGTAAATTACACCTTTCTAAATACCCTGTGAATAAATGAAAAAAAAACAACAGGATCAATTAGAAAACATTTTGAACTGACTGAAATTAAATCACACTTTATTTATCAAATTTTGGGGGACACTGCTAAAACAATGCTTTGAGGGAAATTTATAGCAAAAGTGATTATATTAGAAGATGGGTCACAAATCAGTGATCTAAGCTTCTCCCTTAAAAAGTTACAGAAAGAAGAGCAAGGAGAAATAAGGTAATCATGAATCTGGGAGGCAAAATCAATTAAATATTAAACAAAAAAAGATAGATATAAAAGCAATGAAACCAAAAACTTATTTAAAGAGATCAAAAAATTGATAAACTTCTTAGCCAGATTATTTGAGATATTATATAAAGGGTATAGACACAAATTATGGACATAAGAAATGAAATAAAGAACACTACTACTAATCGTACAGACAGTAAAGATAATTTTAAAAAAAAAAAGCAGGACTGGATGCCTTTCTTGAAAACAAGATCCCCGGGTCCCCATGGCGATAGGCAAAGTTGAAGTGCTAGCATCTAGAAGGCACTTGAGAGGCTAGAGGAGGAGCTTCCATCGAGGAAGGCAATTTATTTCTGTCCCCTCTGTTCTAAATTTGCAAATTGCTGAAGTGTTTTCCCACTTTTTTCCACCCTCCTTTCATACCATCCTCCACCCCCCAAGTATTAGCTTGACAGGTGTGGTTAGTGTCAAGGAAAACCATTTCGTGTCCTTTTCTGTCTCATTGCTAAGCTTGATTCTAGTATCCTATGTGTTTTATTTTGACGTGTTTTTCTTCTCCACTCTAATCCTGCTCAAGTCAGTCTTGGTTATATGTACGTATATGTACTAACTTTGGATTTGGAAATAATTTCAAAGTTATCAGAAAATTTAAAGAATAGTAGAAATTTTGAACTCTTGTAGACTCTTCACTCAGACTACCCAATTATTAACATTTTGTCACATTCACTATTTGCTTTTCCATTCTCTCTCTCTGTCTCACACATACACGTGCACACACGTTCCCTTACGTTACTACAATACAGTTAACGAATTCAGAGATGTAACATTGACACGGTCCATATTTCAGTTTAACCAGCTGTCACAATATCTTTTATAGCAATTGTTTTTCTTGTCCAGGATCCTGCATTTCATTTAGTTACCGTGACACTTTAGTCTCCTTTAATCTGAAGTAATCCCCTCTACCTTTCTTTGTTTTTTTATGATATTAGTATTTTTTTAAGAATACAGGACAAACTCTCTCATTTCTGCACAGTCACGCGTGGCTTCATCTGTGTGACTTCATAATGGGGAGAGAGAGGAAAGATCTCAGGACCTTGGACTGGCCTTATGGTGGCCTCTCTTTCCTTGAGACGCTCAACAGGTCCTGAAGAAAGGAAGAAAAAAGGAAAATACAGGCTGGTGATGTTGTAGGATATCTCTCTATTTGTTTTTCTCTGATGTTTCCTTGTAATTAGATTCAGGTTATGCATTTTGAACAGGAATATAGAGTCTCATTTTTAAATGACTTGGTGTTGCTAATTATTTGTCTCTGTGTCATTTTCATTTTAGAAAGCAGCCTCTTACACTGAGAACGATGAGATTCACACGGCCAAAGATTGTCTTCTGGTTTACTCTCAAGAAGAAACCGAATCCCTGCATGGTTCCCTTGGCTGCTGCAGTTTTATTGAGGGAGAGCAGGACGACCGCTTCTTAGATGATTTGGGACTTAAATTCAAGACACTAGCTGAAGTTTGCATAGGTCAAAAAATAGACACAGATATGCAAATTGAGCAGAGGCAAAAACCTGTCACAGAAACAAGTACGAAAGCAGCGTCACGTACACTCTATGAGCAAACTAAGGTTGATTCAGAGAATACTTACGCCTCTGGCAGTAGCTTTCAAGTTCCAAAATCTTTGCAGGAAGCAAATGCAGAGAAAGTAACTCAGGAAATAGTCACTGAAAGATCTGTGTCTTCTAGGCAGGCTCAAAAGGTAGCTGCACCTCTTCCTGATCCATTGGCTTCCAGTAATATTATAGTAACAGAAACTTCCTATGCCACAGGCTCCACTATGCCACCAAGCACTGTGATCCTGGGTCCTACACAGCCACAGAGCCTTATAGTGACAGAGAGGGTATATGCTCCCGCTGCTACCTTGGTAGATCAGCATTATGCTAATGAAGGCAAAGTCATGGTTACAGAAAGAATAATACAGCCTAACGGGGGTGTATCTGATCCTCTGGAAGGCACCCCACCCGTGCAGGATGCACAATACATTATGGTGAGGGAAAGAGAGAGCTTCCTTGCCCCCAGCTCAGGTGTGCAGCCCACTCTTGCCATGCCCAATGTAGCAGTAGGTCAGAATGTGACAGTGACAGAAAGAGTAATAGCACCTGCTTCCACTCTGCAATCCAGTTACCAGATTCCTGCTGAAGACTCTGTGAAAGCTAGAAAGACCCTAGTCCCTGGAGCTGGCGTCCCTGGTGCTCTGCCAACTTTTGGCTTAGAGGAATCTGGTCATTCTAATTCTACCATGACTACATCTTCCACCAGAGTCACCAAGCGTAGCATGGTACAGCATTCTTACTCCTAAATAGCAGTCAGCCACAGACTGACCCAGAGTTTAACTAACAGGCACTGATTTCATGTTTTCAATATGCCTGGCTTTTCATGAGTCTTAAGGGACATGCAGAGACACAGAAACAGCTTAAAATTTCTCTCAGTCATTGATATGTAAAGGGCCACACTCTCTCTGCTCCCATGAATGTATTTCTGAAATGCGCAATGATTTACTGAGGGCATAGGATGATGCTGTTTCTTAAGTGCCTTTTAGTGATTTATGTAAATCATAGTCACAAAACAAGATAAATAGAGAATAAATCTGGCTTCTGAGAACTTACAAATTAGCACTGTATCCAGTTTATCAGCCATCCAGTAGAGAACCCAAGAGACTGATTGGGTCTCTTTGCATACCATATTAACATTGATATTCTATATTCTGTATTTTACTGCACCTAGCAGATTATCAACAAGTCAGTTATCCAAAGATG
>CAUYSK010009197.1:0-59400 GCA_963575035.1 Avahi laniger
ATGATAGTACCTGCCTCATATAGGCATGAGGATTAAATGAGCCAACATGCACTGAGTGCGCAGAAGGCTGCCTAGCCTAGAGCAAGTGTGCAGTGTAATTGGCTGCTAGCATCACTCCAGCCTTCATGGTCTCTCTCTCCAAACTCCATGCTCCACCGTAACGAACACACTTGAGATTCCCAAAAGCGCCAGGTTTTCTTGCACTTCCATGCCGCTCCATATGCAACTCCCTCTGAAAAGGATTAATCTTTTAAAGCACTCAGCTCAGTGCCTGGCACATGCCAAGCACTATCTTCAGTTTTGCAATTATGATTCTGCCTGGAACGCTCTTTCCCACCTTTCCTCTACTCCCCTTGCCTGGCTAATCCCTAATCGTCTTTCAAGCCTCAAATCAGATGTTTCCTTCCAAGAAGATTTCCCTTCTGCCTAAGCTTGGGTGTCTTTCCAATCAGGCTCATGGCTGATTCCTGTGGACCTTTCTGTCAGTTACAAAAAGGCTTCCCTTCCCCCAGGTAGCACGTCTTGAGGAGCAGAGGACAAGCTGGACTTCAGCCACCCCTCCCCGCTTCAGCCAAGACCCTTGAGCAGCCACACCCCACACAGCTGCACCACTGCCCTGCTTCCAGCGTGCACGCACTGCATTTATCACACTCCACGGCGATCATCCCTTGACTTGCCTGCATCCCTCCAGCAGATGGAACTCTGCAAGGACAGGTCCATGATCACTCCAAACAAAATCCCCAGTACTTAGTATACCACCCAGCACTTCATAGGTGCTCCATAAATATTTGTCAACTACATGAATGGACCATGAAGAAAGAACCAGGTGCCCCTGTATCCTTCCCTTGGGCTTGTTTATATCTTTCACAGTGTCCCAGCCAATGAATAACACACTTTATCATTACCAACATTGTGGTTCTTGTTTTGTTTGGAGTGGGGAGACTGAGAAAGAGGCTTCCAGACTCTTCAATTCATACACACAGTGTAATTCAGGCTCCAGCTAACAAGTGTGCTCTGCGCTAAGGGCCCTCATCCAGGTGCTAATGGCACCTCTGCAAATGCAACCCTCTCTAGTAAATGGCAAAGAGCTATTCTAGTGCCCAGCTGAGCTTGCCCGGGCTTGGGCAGAACATGTAAAGCCTAAAATATTTCCCTGAACAGCTCAGATGGCACCGGATGAGGCAGCTGCTCCCAGGCACTGCCCACAGGGCCAGAGGGCAGGCATCCCAAGCCACGTGCCAGGTGAGCAGGCGTGCCTCATGCATACCCACTGGCCACGCAGTGCTGCAGGAAGGAGACTTGAGCCAATCACAGAAGTCAGCACAGCCCCTATATCAGTAAGCAGGCAGTAGTTGTGGCTTATTAAAAAGGACAGGCAATAATGCAGTCTCACCTGGACCGTTAAAGTATGGGTTTCAATTAGTGTCTCTAGGATCATAGGTGGGTGAGGAATATGCCAGGGCCGTCTGGTGGCAGGAGCCGCATCAATCTAGGCACCAGGAAGTCTGGTGGGAGCTCTGGCTCCCCATTACCGAAACAAGTCACCTTCCCTCTATGTGTCCCCAAGTGTCAGTTGACAGTACAGAGGACTTCCCACCTCCTGGAATTATTTTGAGGATAAAATCAGACAAACATAAGTTGCCTGAAAGTAAATTATTCTCTAAGTTGCCATCCTCACCGTGTTGTCTAATTCCTCTGCATTATCACCCTGCTTCTAGGCTGCTTCTCCTGCTGGGATCCTCTCCTGCTCCCCGTATCCCTCGCGATGGCCTCTTGTTGGCCCACTTGTCTTAGCTGGCAATAAGTGACTCCTCTAGATACATCCCAGGTTTCGTGGGGCAATGACTTCATCAGGAATTTTCTTGGGTCCTTATGACCCACAGCACAGCACTTGGCACACAGCAGACTCACTGAATATCTGCTTAATTGAATATAAGCACGTGTGTTTGTGTGAATGTGTGTGCATGCACATCTTCACCCTTCAGTCTTCAGATGATCTGACCATTGGAACAACAAAGAAATCCCCTTGGTGACAAGGTACCAAAGACAGTGTCATAAAACATCTGATTCCATTATACTCAAAATCGGGCTCCAAAACCTTGGCTGATGTAGTCTGCTCAACTCTAGGAATATTTGACATGTTAAAATCCAGTCCAACCCACTAACTGGCGAAAAAAAGAATTTGCAACAAGAGAACACGATCTATAGATCACAATGGTTGCTGCACAGACACCTTCCTTGGATGAGCCTCAGTAACTCACCCAGAGGCACCTGCCACATCAGCAGGGCCCAGGTGGGGCTCATATCTGATTTGGCTTCAGAAATGTTCTTACAGAAAAAGACGTCCTAGCGACACAATCATAACCAGTAAGAGTTGGTCTGTTAATCAAAGCAGATGCTAAAGCAAAGAATCACAGACAAGATGTGCATAATTTAAACATCTTATTGTAACATAAAACATACGTGTATGTTTATTCACTGATATTTTGGTGTAGATTGGCAATCTTCACTCTAGCTATAGGTCCACAGATAAATTTCCCAGTCTTCCTTGCATAAGTAATATATTGCGTCTGATTTCTAGTTTTGCTTTCTTCCAAGTGCATTAAGAATTTAAAAACATTTGCTAAGTAATCTGGATGCAGAATCCTTCTAAGGTTTTTAGTTTCCAACTTTTTTTACTGTTATCTTCTTCAAACCTAATTCATTGGTAATTTCTTTTGTATCAATTTTGTTCAAAACACTCAGCTTAGTTTTATGAACACAGCAATTGCAAGAGACTAGATGTTAAGCACTTAGATGGTCGCCTAGCACAAAGTACTCAATGAATGTTAGTCATCTTTCTATTAATTGATGTCATAATTAGTCAATTACAGTAATAATTTTAACTGGTGCAAACAGGTTAGGAACTTACACAATTGGTTCTTGGTATGCAGTGAGCCCAAATGGAAGGAACAGAGCTACGGTGGCACATAAAGACAACAGTAACAGTAGCATGTAGCAGCAGGGACCGTTAATGCCTTGCAAAAGGAATGGAGATCAGCAAGTTAAACAGAGGTTGCTTAAGAGGGCTGCTTCTTTGATGAAGTCCAATCTCTTCTTACCCTTCCCCTGTAGACTCCATCCTCAACCAGGGCCAGTGCTTGGCATAGCAGAGACTGAGACCTACACAAAGGCGCCCGGTTGAGGGGGTAAGTGGGGCTAAATCCATCCATGGCCCCCTCTCCAAGCCCCACATCCCAGCATGGGGCTGTCTCTACCCAAAGAAGAGGCATCTTTCCCTAATTTGCACATCCATTCTCCCTCCTCCTCCACCCCCACCCTGCCTCCTACCCTGTGTTCTCCTCACTCCAGCCCACGTGTTACACAGAACACAATTAGGCAGAACTGTTGGATCAATGCACTGCAGCACACTGTAAATGACACCTTCATTAAAAACAATGGCACAGTCAAATGAAGAGCACATGAATGCGATTAATTCTGCAGGCATGGCCTGCTAGGACAGGCCACACCAGCTAGGATAGCAACTCTGTACTGAGTCTGGCTGTGGATCTGGCCCCTCCCCAAGCACTTCATGCTCCTTCACGTCACCCTCAGAGGCACACGAATGGACTGCGAAGGACTCACACGTCTCCCATGCCCTCTGAAAAGGACTCATATTTCTATTGAAGACCAAAAGTAACAGCAACAAAAGCACCTTTTATTTGTAGAGTGCACTTAACTTTTTCAAAATACATAGCTAAAACTTTCCCTGCAAAGTCTCCCTTCCAGTGCTGTAGCTGATGATGTGTTAGAATGGGTGATCTGTGTCCACGTGAGTTAATAAAAGACTTGGTCATGTTTTAATTCTTTAGACCTCATTCCCATTCTTGTCAATCGACTGTCAATTATCTGTTAATTTCAGACAGGGGTAAAAGTTAATCCAAAATCTTGTGTGTTCAAATCTATTACTGGATTGACCAGCATTCTCTACAAACCAAGCACTGAGCTGAAAGGAGGGGTGGGCAGTGGGCCTCAATGCCCACATAAATCCCTGTGCAAAACAGGGAAACAAAGGCAGAAAGTGGCCTGCGACCTGAGAGTGAGTGACTGAGTGGCAGAAGTCTAGAAATTAAATCCAAATCTCTTGATCTCTAATCTCAAGGCTGTACTGCCTTCCCAAGTTCCAATTTTATAGTTAACTGGCTTAGATTCCACCAGCACCATCTTTGGTCCTTTGTCTCTAATGAGAATTTGCCCAATTAAAATTTCAACATCAGGTCTGACCTGAGGGATCTTGGCTTTCAGCCTGAAGCTCTTGAAAAGACTTGATTGACTTAGGAGTTCCTGCCACAGAGAGAGAGTCAAGCATCCTCTCCAGCAAAGGTGAGTCGGCCTCCGTGGTAAATGAGAAATGAACTGGTTTAAATCACCACCCTTTCACCAGTCACCAAGATGAATTCAATTTAACATCCATATATTGCGTTGCCATGCAGGCTAGGGGTTAGCCTTGGCTCTGAGGAGCATGACGACACCATCTCCATTCTCAAGTAACTGGCAATTTAGCTGGATGAGGTTCCTCTGATGCCTGAGGAGGGTGAGGACAGGTCAGTGAGGCAGCACACCTGCACGCAGAGCGGGCCAGTGCAGGAAGCCGGAAATCAGCCAGACTCTTCTGCAATCAGTGGACTAGCCTGTGAGCTGAGTTTAGATTTAGAGAGACTACATCACTATAGGAGGAAATAGAGGAACAACAGACTCCTACACCCATTTCCCCCTACCAAAAAGGCTGGAGCATTCTTTTCAAGAAAGCAAAGGGTGGAGAGAGGAGACAGAGGACCACAGGGATGCCTTGTCTTGCCTCCTCATAGCTTAATAGGGTAACCTATGAGAAAAGCATGTGCTTCAATGGGAGACAGGTGCAGAAAGGCAGGTCCGCTAGTTACTGAGTATCCTTGGGTGCCCTGCTCAAGATTGAAGCCCTCAACTGTGAAAATATGAATGGCATGTTGTGAGGCATAAGTCCACTAAAAATACTTTCCTGGAGATTAAATTAGATAGCATCTGTACAGCACCTAACATAGATTCAGGCATTTATAAGGGCTCAATATTATGGTAGTTTTTTTTATTAGTAACTGAGGGAAATGTTAGCGCAGTGCCTGACATGGTAGGTTTTCAAAACTGCTGGTTGGATCAGAAAGAAAGCTGGAGAGCTAGTAGCACAGGGAATGTGGAGTTTAATTGTCCTATAGAGTGGAAGGTGGAAAGAAGCCAGATGAATGGGAAATCAGAAATAAAATCAAAGACCTTGACACATAGAGGTGATTGATAAACATCTGTGGAACAAATGAATGAGAATCTAAATAACTAGCCTATATCTGTCATTTACAATATGGCTCTAAGCTGGCGCTAGAGAAGTGACACGGAATGTAGGCTCTGCTCCTAACCAGCTCTTGGAGGATCCATCTGGCCTCAGTTTCTCATCTCTATGGGATGGGTCCAGATGATCTCCACGTCCCTTCATGCTCCCAGATTCTATATTTCTTTGATTTATTCAACTGTTGAGACAGGTATCAGCAAATGATCTGAACACACGGCTGCATGAGTGTGTCCGGGGTGTGCACGGAAACACACTCATGTCATGAGTGCGACAGGCAAGTGGCTCCTTAAACGCTAGCTTCATGTGGACCAAGAGACGGAATGCCAGGAATCAACCACCATCACCTTTTTTGCAACTGCCCCTAATCACACTGCCACGCACACAGGCCTGGTTTTAATTAAGCAGAGCGGTGACTGCATCCGTCTAGCCACTAAAGCTTTGATCTCCCCGTGGGGCATGTTTCCGCGCTGCTGACCACGCTCCAAGAGCCTGAAACACAAACCGGCGAGAGTCTTTGACAGTTCAGCCTTGACGAAGCTCTCCAGGGCCCCTTTACAGGTGGGGGTCCACAAAGTGAGAGCCCACAAAGGTGCAGAGGCCACGGGGAGGGCAATGGAGAAAGGCAGCAAAGGCTCATGGTGCAAAGCACCGATACCAGCACCAGAGAAGGTTCCTGTGGTTTAGGGACGCTCTCACACAAATGCCCAGTAAGGGTCGTGCTCGTTGCTACATAGGGCAGTGAAATTCCGACACAGAGAAAAATGTTCTGTAGTGGGGAGGTGATTAAGATTACGTTCAAATTCAGGTTAGCGGAGTGAATACTTCCATGAGAGGAAAGCTCTCAGAATCAGGTCCCCAAGGTCTAAACCTCACAACAGTTGACCAAAAAAAGCTGTAAAATGTTTAACAGGAAAAATTTCCCTCTCTCTGTACTACATCTCTTCCCCATGTATTAAGGGCTCACTGAAGGAGCTCTCAGGTTTAAAACAATAATAGTGGCTGCCCGAATCCAAATGAACAGGTCGAGAATGCTATGAGCAGACACAGGCCGGGCCCTGTCAGAACAGCGCATGAGAGAAGCAACGCTGGGCTGGGATCAGAGCCCGGATCTGCCTCAGCAGCTGCTTGCCCTGTACGGTCTGCAGGACGCCAAAAGCAACAGCATCCTCTCCTCCCTAGCTACCGATTCCCCACCCCATCTGGTTAAGCACGAAGGGCAGTGGGGTGTGGAGTGGGGGACCCTCAGCCATGCACTGGGACAGCACACCTGTGGGTTCCGGAGTGGACTCGA
This sequence comes from Avahi laniger, assembly GCA_963575035.1. Taxonomy (NCBI): domain Eukaryota; kingdom Metazoa; phylum Chordata; class Mammalia; order Primates; family Indriidae; genus Avahi; species Avahi laniger. Next base: position 6,648 of record CAUYSK010009197.1, read on the forward strand.
GAGTTGTAGTGGCTCCCATTCCTCCTGTGACATGAATCTTAGACTACACTAGACAGATCACGGAGAGCAGGACAGCAATAATTTAAAGGAGGGAGTTAAGAAGGATGGGGACATAAAATAGCACAAGAATACAGAGAGAAAGAGACACCAGCTTCACTTGGGAGAGATTTAGAAGTTGGAGACCTTGGGTAGTTCGGGGGGGAAAAAGATGCCAAAATGATCTTGCTGCCTTCACAAGACAAAAATTTCTATAGAAGAGACATCCTAAAACACAGTTCTCACATTGCCATTCCCCAGGCTGGTCCACAAACTACTGACTTTCTCACCACCTGGGGAATAAGATTCACACACCTTAGCGTGGCACTCCATGCCCTCTGCGACATAAGCCTAACCTGACTTACTACCCTCACCTCCTTTAAACCCTTCTTGTTCTCAAGGACACCACGCTGACTCACTGCTAGGATACTAGCTCTGCATTTTCCCTCTTCTGGATGCTGCACCCTTGGCTCACAGCTTTCTGTCATTTTCATCTACTGAAATGGCACCCATTTTTCAAGGTTCAGATCACACGCCCCCTTCTCCATGCACACAGTGTACATCTCCTGGAGCCCTGACCACATTCTGTCTTGTGTCAGCAGCTCTTTCTACGCATGTTGGTCTTTCCCACTAGACTTTAAATTCCTTGGGGGTGAGACCATGTCTTGTTTATCCTCGTATATTTCCAACAGCAGACACCGGGCCTTCCTCAAAGTAGATGATTACTACACGTGGAATGCTTCCCTAATTGTCAAGTTTGAAAGGAAAAAAGACAATCATACCCTTTCTCAGATTGCCCCAAGGTGCCAGCATCAGATCCCAAATCCCAGAATATGCAGGAGCCTGGAGAGGTTGTTAACTATGTCATGTAAGTTCTTGGAAAAAGAGGAACCACCTAGGAGACCAGGCAAATTCTCACAACACCTGGCCACAAAGCAAAGCTTTTAGGGGCATGAGTTCAAAGCTCTGTCTTGTAAGTATAAGTCCCAGAGGGTCATATTAGTCTTTGAGATTGGACCACAAAGTACTGAAAATGAATGATAAAAGTTTATCAAGCGTGTCTAGGGCTGGGGTTGTTGGGGGGAAATGGGAGTGACTGCTACTGGGTATGGAGTCTCTTCTTGGGGTGATGAAAATAATGTTAAGTTGTAGTGATGGTGGTACAACTCTGAATATACTAAAAATCACTGAACTATACATTTTAAATGAGGTAAATTGTATAGTATGTGAATTATGTCTCAATGAAGATGTTATTTTTAAAGAAGTACATCAAGTAAAGAAAGGCTCCTTATTCCAAGAGCACCTGGAAAATGGCCAGGCCAGAGTTTGAGGCAGTCTGATCCTCACCGTGAGAGGATCAGCTGCAGCAGTCCAGCTGGCCCCCAACCACCGCCATGAAAGGGCAGCAGGCCCTGGGGTGGGGAGGAGCCACCTAGAAAGCACTGTCACCTGTGGCCATAAGGATCGGCCTCACCAGGGCCTCCACGCACAGCTCAATATTTTCAAAGTGTAATCCCTGGATCAGCAGTATCACCACTACCTGGGAATTTATTAGAAACACCAGTGCTCGGCCCCACCCCTGAATCAGAAACTTTGGAGGCAGGGCCCAGCAATCTGTATTTCAATAAGCCCTCAAGTAGAATGTGATGCACGCTGAAGTTTGAGAACCACCACACAGCTCCATTTGTAAGGGCACAGACTACAGAGACAGACTGTGTAAACTGGAATTCCGCCTCGTCCTCTTACTGTCTACGTGACCTTCGGCAAGTTGCCAAACCTCTGTGAGTTAGTTTCCTGCATATGAAATAGGGAAAACCAACCATTCCTATACATTACAGGGTTATTATAAGGATTAGCTGAGTTAATTCATGACAAGTACTTAGATCAGTGTCTGGTATATAATAAGCTCAAATATTTGTCTTTAAAAATTTTTTATAGTCTGAGACTGGTCTCATGGACTTTTGGAAAGGCCAAACTAGCATAAAGTTGAAGCAGACTAGCATAATCAAAACACAAGAGAGAACCCCACAAAATGGGCAAGCGGTCTTGTAGCTGTGTTAGCAGACCTCCTTGCAAGATATATACACACACACACAGAGCACAAAAGAAGATCAAAACATTCCCATCTTCAGTTTCCCTGAACAAAAGAGAAAAAAAAACAACTTCTACTTTTCATGACAGAGCAGAGGGAATAAAATGCTTTACACAGAAGAGGCAAAATAAATCAATTCCAATTTAATCCCCAATCCCCGAAAGGAAGAAAGGAAACGAACAGTGCCAAGTATTTTGATCACAGCCATTAGCAAGCAGCTTTTAACAGAAACTGAATAAACCACCTTCTCCTATCCCATAATTCGGAGAGGCTAGGTTTTCTGCCACCTTGAAGACTCCTAGTCATGATCTTTCAAACTTAGAAGGCAAGAGCTTTGCACATTACACACCCAGGTTCATGCACTTACTGGAGTCAATTCCACTTTCCAGGGTATCCATTTCCCTCTCAAATTGTGACCAACTTGAGGCCCAAAGGTCTGGACCCCCAACAAGCACCACTTCCTGGAGTTATAAAGGAGCCCTCTGTGCTATGAGAGCACGGATTTATGTGAACTGTGTGTTCATTAAAGGGGATTTGAAAATACATGAACGTAGGAAAAAGAAACCAAACAGCCCCCACCGCTCCCCCAAAATAACCATTGTTAATATTTTGCTACACTTCCTTCCTGTCTTTTCCAATACATAGGTTTGTGTTTGTAGTTTTGTTGTTGTTGTTGTTACAAAATTGATATTCTATTTACACACAATTCTGCATGCTGCTATTTCACACAACATGAGGCTTTTCCCAAAATTCCTTCAATTTTTAGAATATCGTTTTTAATTATTTCTGTCTTTCTGTCTTTTTCAATACATAGGTTTGTGTTTGTAGTTGTTGTTACAAAATTGATATTCTATTTACACACAATTCTGCATGCTGCTATTTCACACAACATAAGGCTTTTCCCAAAATTTCTTCAATTTTTAGAACATCGCTTTTAATTATACGTATTATTCCATTATGTGGCCACATAATTACTATGATCCTATGCCAATTATCAAATTATTGCCTCTCAACTCCAAATCTATCCTGCTTTGCCCTGCTTTCTGATACTGGAGCTGGACTCTGTAAACTGCATTATCCAAAACAGTAGCCACTGGTCAGACATAATTATTAAGCACTTGAAATGTAGCTAGCGTGAACTGAGAGGTGCTTTAGTATAAAACGCATACCAGATTTTGAATACTTAGTAAAAAAAAAAAAAAAAAAAGTAAAATATCTCAATAATTTTATGTTGATTACATATTAAAATAACATTTTGAATATATTGGGTTAACTAAAATATATTATTAAAATTAAGGCAACAAAAATATTTAAAAATTGTACTGCATCAAAATTTAACACCTCTAAGCATCAAAAGATACAACAGAGTGGAAAGGCATCATAGGAAATAGGAGACAATGTTTTCAAATCATATATCTGATAAAGGGTTAATGTCCAGAATAGAACTACAACAAAAAAAACGAGCCAATTAAAAATTAGGCAAAGGACTTGAGCAGACGTTAATTCAAAGAGGATGTACAAATAACCAACAAGCATATGAAAAGTTGCTCAACATCACTAATCAGAAGAGAAATGCAAATCAAAACTAAAATGAGATACTATCCCACACCCATTAGGATGGCCACTATCAAAAAGCAGAAAATAAATATTAGCAAGGAGATGGAGAAATTAGAACTTCGTGTACTGTTGGTGGAAATGTAAAATGGTACATCTGCTATGGAAAACAATATGGTGGTTCCCCAAAAAATTAGACATAGAATTACTACATGATCTAGCAATTCCATTTTTGGGTATGTATCCAGAAGAAATGAAAGCAGAGTCTTAGAGTTATTTGTATATCCATGTTCGTAGCAGCATTATTCACAGTAGCCAAAAGGTGGAAGCAACTCAACCAATCTATTGACAGAAAAATGGACACATGAAATGTGTTATACACATACAATGGAATGTATTTAGCCTTTAAGAGGAGGAAATCCTGACACATGCTACAAGGATGAACCTTGAGGACATTATACTAAGTGAAATAAGCCAGTCACAAAAAACAGACACAGTATGATTCTACTTCTACAACGCACCTAGAGTAGTCAAATTCATAGAAACGACAGAACAGTGGTTACCGGTGTTAGGAGGAGAAGAAAAAGGGGAGTTGTCATTGAATGGATGTAAAGTTTCAGATCTGCAAGATGAAAAAGTTCTGGAAAACGGTGCACAACAACTACTAAAATGTACACTTCAAAATAGTTAAGATGGAGAAGTTTTATGTTGTATTTTACCAAAATTAAAAAATTAATATCACCTGGCTCTTTTTAGCTTTTTAATGTGGCTAGTAGAAGTTTTGAAATACATACGTGGCCTGCATTGTACTTCTATTGGACTGAACTGCTCCAAACGCTTCTCCACTGCCAGCTGGCACAACTTTAGCTCCCGTCAGTAGAGGGTGCTGAAAGGAAGAGTCTCTCTTCCTGGTTCTAGTGCTTTGTTCCTGCTTCTATGGCACCGCAGGCAACTTCCTGGCCAGTGGGACTTGGGAGACCCAGCAGCACCCACCCTCCATCCGGTTTTGCTGGCGGCCCAGTGGACAACTGCCTGCTTACCAGCTCTCTTGTGGCACCCCTGTGACTTCTCCACCAGCCAGGAGGCCCCAGACACTCACTCTGCAAGCTCTCAATCTCAGCTTTGAGGTCCTTCTCACCAGTTTATCCTTCCTTGGATACTCTCCCTCAGCCCCAGAGATTGAGCCTGCTACTCTTGAATCTTTGAAGTTCTCCTTAGCCCTCTTAGTAGTTCATTCTCATTTACTAGATAACAATTCTTTATATTAAAATTTCCCAGCCGGGCACGGTGGCTCATGCACTCTGGGAGGCCAAGGTGGGAGGATCGCTTGAGGTCAGGAGTTCAGTAAAATTTCCATTCAAGTTACAGTATGGTTTCTGTCTCCCGACTGGACCTACTGGATATAGTGAGTAATGAAGAGAAATATGTGTCAGCCTTACTGAGTGCTGGTCTATTTCCAGCTTGCCCTTACCCCCAAGATATAACTATTTTACTCCCAAGATATAACTTCTTGGGGGTCCAAACTGGGGTGTTTTCCAAGGCCCTTCCTCCTTGGCAAGCCTGAATTCCAGTTCTGTCCCCTCAGTTCCTGAGACTTCTAAAAGCTCTGGGCACCTATTTAGTCTCTTTGCTGCCACTTTAAGAAACTGGCAAATACCTGAAGGGGAAAAGTGGCACCTGATGTCAGGTGCACATCTCTGGGTCTCCCTCCTCTCCGGGATCCTGGCCTATCGAGGCCTCACTGCCCCAGTGTTCTCCAAATAGAGGAGAATTTCTATTTACACACGCATGACGCGCACACACACGCTTTCTTGGTATTCATAGTAGAAGGATTAGTATGATACGAACTAGCTGGACAAAATCAGGAGAAACCCAAGAAAATATTACTGATTGTATGTTAGAGCTTCTCAATCTAACCTCTATGTTTTTTTTCTCTTTCGAACTTTCCAGCCCTTCATCTCTCTGTTCTGCTTCACTTCTGTTTTCCAATTCATGGTTTCTTCATCTATGTCTAATCTACCAATGATCTTATTACCTGATTCTCACCCCCCAAATCCTGTATTTTTCACTGCAGAGATTTCCACTTGAGTCTTTATCGTACTATTTGTTTAATAACCTCCTATTGTCGTTTGCGAAATACTACTATTCACTCCTACCTTTCTCTTAGATTCTAAATATATACATTTTTCAGACTTTTCGGACTGCGCCATTGTTTCTCTTTTCTTGGGCCTAGGTTATCTTGTTTGATGAGTTTTCCACCTGCCTCTCAGGGTGGTGGTTTTCCGTGCGTGCACTAGAAATCTGTTTGCAAATTCATCTTGCATGGGTGCTTTTCCCTCCTTATTTGTCCCTCCCTAGCAGCTGATATCATGATTGAGCCTTGTCCCATAGATACGTAACTCTGAACAAGGTTCTAAATCAGACTATTAGGGTTTTCTCCAGAATGGACAACAAAACACTAGGTATTATATCCGTGTGCTGCACAGTTGTGGGTCCTATTCTCATGTCTACCTCTGTTTCCTTCCTGGGCCCCAGGAGAGCTACCCACCTCTGAGTACAACCTTGAATGACCAGGTCCAGTCCACTGGCAAGGAGCATGGTCCCAAACCCAGCTCCCTGCAGGAGTATGTCTCTGGCCTCCTGCCATGAGCAGGGTGTACAGAAACCCTTTTCTAGAGCAGGTTTTGAAGTCTGGGCCATTGATCTCCACTCCTCTCCATTTCTGCCCCCCCCCCAAAATTTCCCTCTTGCTTTTGAATTCAGTTGTGATATTTTTTTAAATTGTTCCCATGTGTTTGGAACAGAGGAAAGAGGATTTTAAATGTGCTTATTCTACTATATTCATAAGAAGTCCACCAGGAAAATGTTATTATGGATTCCTTAAATACTAAAAAAGCTCATATGCTATAAAAAGTTATGGTTATATTTTTATCTATAGAAATAGATTAAACAACAAAAATGCACAGGGGGAAAAGACTGGAAGAATATACTCTATGAACATTAACAGTGAAATCTGAAATGTAGGAATTAAGGGCAATAATTTTTTTAGCCTCAATATTTTAAACACATTTTCAATAATAATGTATTAATTATTGTCTGGGATGCTTTTCTTTCTTTAAGCTCACAACCCAGAGGCAAATGAATGGTGCAATTTCAGGCAGTATGAAGGCCTCTATATATTCTTCCCTGTCCCCTCAGACAAATTGGCCTTTTGGTGATTAAAAAAGCTATTGGTATATTGAATAAAGAAGAGTTAAGAACAGAGTCCAAGGCTTGTCATCAAAGGGCTGTTAAAGAGGGAAGAATTTAAGAGCCCCTGAGGGCAACACTAGCTCAGAAAGACACAAAGGGCTAATGGGGCATTTACCACTTGTTGTCTAACTAGCAGCAGAGCTTAGGAAGAAATACAGCCCGAGGAGGGAAAGCGAGCCGAACTAGCCTACATACCGGTAGTAAATATTTAGAAAAACAATTCCCAGCATCCAGCATCATAGCAGGTATTCAATAAATGTGTCTTAAATGAACGTTGAATACAAATAAAAATATTTTTATTTAGCTTTTAGCGTCTCCATTTCCTCTATAATATCCTTTATTTCTAAACAAAATAAATTTAATTATTTGTTTCAAAAACTTCATTTTATGTTAAAAAATACTTCGAGCTACTAGTATTCTGGGGCTAAAGTAGAGGTGACTATAGGGCCTATTTTACCCTAATGAGAACCATTAGTCATCTAAGGATCATGCCAGCGGTCAAGGCAGAGAACACAGGAGGACTTCAAAAGCCTCACTGAGACTTGGTTTCAAAACTTTCATCCCTTTGAAGTGAACAAAACAGCAGAGGTTAGCAAACTGACAGTCCTAACCTGGATTAGTCGGACATGTGGCTGAGAGAAAACTTTAAGGAAATGGGACATGAACAATTTTGACTGTTTATGAGGCACCTGAAGGCACTTAAATCCTCTTTGGGAAAGGGGGAACATAATAAATTCATAATACACAAAAAGCACTCTACAAACATTGACTCACTTTATCTTTACACAACCTACCTTAAGAGGGAGGCACTGCGGGTACTATTGTATCCATTTTACAGGCAGGAAACTGAGGCTCGGGAAGGTACATGATGCTCTTAAACATACACCTGGGCTGGGGCACCTGCCGTGGTAGAGGGTGCCCTGGTCTGTCTATGGAGCGGGAACACCGAAGAGAACACGGGAAAAGGGAGAGGCAGGGCAGACTCAGAAGGCATACTTTTCTCATGACTACTCATGGCTTGCGTTGTGACAATGGTCCAGGCCTTCAGGAAAAGGGGGGACTACCAAAAACTCAGGCATAAGAAATAAGGGGAGCAATCTCATAACTCTACCCTGGGAGAGCCTTGGTCAGAGAAGACTAAGGTTTGTGCTAACAGTTATCCCTCCAGGCTCACAACGGCCCCAAGCTAAATGGTTTGACTTCGGGGAGGAGTAGCGGAGGTGGTGGGAGGTGGCAGGCACCACCTTCGGAGCGTCTGAGTCTCAGGCACATCACTGGTAAAAGACTAATTTCCTAGGGGAAAGCTAATTAGATCCCTACTTTTACTGAGATGCTTCTTTTTGGATGTTCATTTCTTCCCTCTTTATAAAGTCGACAGGGCCCTGCTTTTACTGCCTGAGTTGCTCGTGATCCACGAGCCCCCAGCCCCTCCCTGATTAGGCGGCGTCCCTCTGGACTTGTGGTCCCACCCTGGAAACAACATCAGTCTCAGCCAATACAGTGGGGAGGATTCCAGTCAATTCTCCTGGTAATAAAGACGGACAACACTTGTCCTAACTTCTCCCTCCCATCCTCTGCATAAAGTCACTCTGGATAAAATCAGGCTCAGGGGATGGGTCCTCAGCATCTCCTCTGCCTTCTCATTCAGTACAATGTTTCACTTTTTATTTCATTTTTAATGTGTCAAAGTAAAGCTTTCTATCAGAAGGTTCATCCCTCTCAGTGTCACAGTTACCTGCATCCAACACGGCACTTATTTTTCCATGTGACCTTTTCCTAACTCCCAGGGTTCCGGTCCTAAAGCCCTGTACCTATAAAGCTCAACCACCTTGACAAATAACGTCCTAAGTTTCCATTTGCAACTTTTGATCTCCTCTATTAAAAAAATTTAATGAAATAATAAACATTCATCAACAAATGAAGAATTTGTGACTATCAGAGGCAGGAAGAAACTGTCATAATACCTTTCAATCCTGAAAAAAATCAGTGCCTTGAATACGGAGGCAGGCAATAAATACGTGTTGAATGAATGAATGGTCAAGAAATCAATTATCAATTCTTGCTTTGGTTCCTGAGTAGATCCCTGACCTGCACACATCCCAAGGGCTACCATCTGTCTCTCAGACTGAAAAGTTCTGCCCTTGTTTTTCCTTTCCCCAAAACACGCTGAGATCTTGAATGAAAACTGTTAGGACTGCAAAGTTTGTTAATTACAAGTTAATGACTCTACAGTCTTGAAACGCGTGAATGCGAAGTGCCATCTAGTACAAATTAAAATCATTGTTTACATAAGCCTCCTAAAAGTGAACTAGAGATTGCCTTAGCAGAGTGACTTTGGTGGGGGTCTGGGCACCAGCCAAAGGGGCTCTTTGATTCCAAAATAAATTTTACATATATTCGTAAAACATATACATATATAATATTATCATGTATAGTATTGAAATGTTTACCTTGACTTGTCATCTTAGGATTCCTTTGGGCTTTTTCCTTCAAATAACCTATACCGCCACCAGGGGTAGCATATGTTCTGAACTGCAAGGCACATGCTTTGAAATTTTAATAATTGCCTAGACTCTGTCCACAAAACTACAACTATTAAAGCAGGTGAACTTACTAACAGATGATTCAGATGGAAAATATTTTATGTAAACATTTTTAAGTACAAAGATTCTTCATAAGTGTCTTAATCACAGTTTAATTAAACCCTGATCTTAACCTCAGATTTTTTTTTTTTAGTTTTTTCTGGACTATGGAACCCCAACCCCTTTTAGACTTGCCTCCAAACATTAAGCTCAGCCTGACCCCTAGAAGGCTTTCTCTGCCTGCTTTTCACTAATTACTGCACGGCTCCCCCACCCCACCCCCACCCACTTTTTGGCAATGTCAAATCTACTCTGTAGCTGCTTTCAAACAATCATAGGAATGTTCTTAGTCGTTTTCCTGTCCTCAGCTGAGTTTCTCTGCTTTTTCAATACAAGATCATCTCAAAAAAAAAAAAGTTGGGGGGAGGGAGGTATGGGGTTAGGGAGATAGATCACACCTATTTTCTTCTATTGTCTTTTGAACTAATCAACACACATGACCTTAACCTTGCACCAAAAGAAAGGCAAATATCAGTGCTTAAAAATGGATGTTCCTTTTTCAGCAGTTTTATGCCTTTTCAGAATGATGCAAAAGGCACTCTCATCACGATCAACATAAAACATAACACGAGTCCCCAAACAGGTAAAATATTGTACAGCTTCATAATCAACCAGCACGACAAATGCAACAGGCCACCCAGGTGTGGGCGTGAGCCTATATGGCTTATGAAGTAGGCTGAATAATAAAAATCACAGTTGAGTAAGATTTAGCATCAAATGATTTGTACTAAAAATTATCAAATTAAAAAAACAAAACCAAAAAAACCCCTCTACTTGATAAAAGATGCACCAATATGCATCTTTGGTACATAAATGGAAGACGATAATCTCAGAGGTGTGGATACCACTTCCACAGTCCTCATACTACAGAGGATTCTGACAGCGCAGTGGGGGGGGGGGGTCACCCAAGTCCATCATGAGCTCTTTAATTAACACCAGTCAAGGCAAAAATCTCTCAAACATCTCGCTGTGGTTTTCTTCCCCCCCACCACCATTTGGCCCAAGGATTCCAAGAATATATGCAACAAATAAAAAACAAAAACTTGTATGTAAAATTAGAGGAAGCCTTTGCAATGAGGCCATGAGGAAAGGATAGGGAGGTTTGATGGGTAGCAATAGGTGAGAAATGAAAGCCCGAATGGAAAGGAGGGCCTGGTGAGTACGTACCTGACCAAACCCAGGAATCCAGCGAACAGCAGCCCCAGAAATGCTGCAGGTCCCACGCGGGAGACTCCAAGTCCAGACTGCAACTTACACAGTTTGTAACTGAGACAATTTTTAGCAACTACACTTCCGTGAGTTTGGCCGGGCCACACAGAGGCATGGGTCCAACGCCCACTCTGGACACCTGTGTTCCCCGAATACTGTCTGTCTATCCCCTCTCCCCTACAAAACGATTGCTCTCCGCTGCAGAAACAGGTCCATGCACGGCACACAGATGTTCAGATTCGAGCTGAGTCAAAGACAGGGAGGTTGTTATGCAGAACGAAAGAGCAGCCCAGTTCCTACAGCATCTCTTACTCACGTCCACACGTTAAAAAAAAAAAAAAAAACTCAGAAGTTATTTCACTTGATATGTCAATGTTTACTCTTTCCCAGTGGCACAAGCAGATAAAAGCTGTTTCCTGAAAGGTAAGGTTACAGGCAACATTTTTCCAAGCCATCAATCTTTCCCTCAAGCAGCAGTGCTAGCAAACCAAGTCAAGAGAAACAAAGAAAGCCTAAAACCCAATTACTCCTACAGGAGGAAATTTCCTAGAAGGCTGAAGGTTTTCAGGGCTGCTCTCTCTAGAACTCAGTTCATCCCACCAGGAGCAACAAACCGCTTTGAAGATTAACACTGTCTCCCAGCAGTTATCTGAAAGAATAATTATTGTGCCCCATCTGTTTCCTTGATGATGCCAGCAACAGTAACCCTTTGAAAAGAAAAAGGGTTTTGGTTTTTTTGGTCAGGGAAGAGAAGGGAAAGGGAAACAGAGACTAAAGGATAAATGAAAAGCCAGGACCCTGATTCATAGCACCTGGGTAGAGAGGAACAGGTAATGGGCAACAGGTGTTTTGTTTTGAAAAAAAAAAGGAGGCAAAAGATCCAGATTTCTGGAGCCTATGAGATGAAACAAAGATGGAAACAGGAGGCTATCCAAGGCCTAAAAAGATAACTTCGAGGTTTAAGTCCGACTCCCCTGGCCCTAAGAGATGACTGCTACCAATAGCTAATATTGCTAAGCACCTAGCGTGCCAGGCACCGTTTGAAGCTCTTGTGGATTGCAAAAATGAATCGCAACGGCCCAGCGAGGTGGGTATACTCACTCCCACTTTACAAGTAAAGAGGGAGGGCTGGAAAGGTAAAGGAGCCTGCTCAGCGAGAGACAGCTGGTAATTAAAGGAGTCAAGACTGAAACCCAGATGTAATTTAATGCCCAGGCTGTTAACCACTACATGACAACACCTCACGTGCACATTATGCTGCTGCTACACGTGAGACCTTCACCTGGGCTCAGTGCTGAATGTCCTAAGGCAGTGCAAAAACTAAAATCTATTTTAGGCCAAGCCATTAAAAAATGCTCCGGTGATATCAAGCCTGGTAGGACAGAGAAGAGAAATTTGAAAGTGGCTGCAAAAGCAAAGTAGTAGCCCCAGTGCCTAGAGCTGCATCTGTCCACTGCAAAGGCAGTGCCTGGCAGCAGCTCCCTGTGGGACAGGGTCCCCTCACACTCCTGACAACCTACTCCACTCCCTAATAGGCTGGATTCCAGCAACAGCAGAAGCCTGGACTCAGGGGGCCACTCAGCCAGGGAAATTGGTCTTGGACAGTTCTACTGCTCGTCAGCAAGCCACATGTGTGATCAGCTCCCCCAGAGACTAGGAAGCCTCAAATCAGTGCTGAGCACATTCTCACAACATCTGCTGACCTGGCCTGGGATGGTAGGAGTGGGAGCAACAATAGAATAGTAGTCACACCTATTATCGTTGTTACAAAATCCTTATTGTGATCGCTCAAGGCATAACCAAAGAGGCTTGGTTTTCAAAGGTAGAAAAGCTCAAAGCATTGTCATTATGGCAGCATATTCGTTAGCCTGACATTGTTGAGGCTGATCGTGTAGTCTTACTTTCACATATAGAGAAACTAAGGCTTAGTAAGGACAGTGAGTTTGCATAAACGCAGAGCAAGGCCTTAGGTCATGAGGCTCCCAGCCAGGGATTCTTTCTCCTAGAGCAGTGTTTTTAAAGTCCTGGAACTGCTTCAAATAGAATCTTCTCTGGAAGCCTACATTGCAAGTCAGCCAAAAGTGGAACTGCTCTGATGGGCTCAGAGGTGGGGCCCCCAGGAAGAGAGAGACCCACGTTCAAGTCCTAACTCAGTCACTTACTAGCTGTGATACCTTGAGGAAGTTAGTCCATCTCTCCAAAATTCAGCTTCTTCATCTGCACCGAGGAGGACAATACCACCTACCTCACAATTGTCTATGAGAAATAAACAAGATCATACAAAGTTCCAGATGCTCAATACAGGGCAGTCATTATTATTCCTACCACTGTGTCTACGCGCGGGAAGGAGCTGAGTTGAGAGAGTTCAGCAACTAGCACGAAGCCATCTCCAGGCGGTGTCAAAACCTGTCTACTGACCCAGGCAGTAGAGCAGCCAAACGTTGATTCAAGGAATGAATGCTGACCAAATCACAGAGAATGCACGGAAAAGGGAAGGACAAAGAGAAAGGTGTGGGCAGGTTTCATCAGTCACAGGGTTAAAGTGGAGGTCGTGTCCTTTGTTCTGGCATCTGTGAGTCAGCCACAGACACTTTCTCTCGTTGGCACCAATGATCACTGGACGCCCACACTCATTAGAACACAGCAGTAGCTGAGCCAGAAACCCCCAACAGATGTTCCAGGACCCAAGTGGGAAATGGTATGGTACAGTGAAAGGAGCACCCATTCGAAGTCAGATGGGAGATTCTGGAAAGGAGCACCCATTCAGAGTCAGACCGAAGATTCTGAGTCTTGTTAGGCTTGTCTCTCGGAGCCTCAGTTCCTTCAGGTAAAGGAAAGGAAACATAGAGGTACTGAGCTGCATTCATCGCACAACTGGCACCAAATACACACAAATGCCCTTCCTCCCCTCCAAGTCAGTCACTAGGGGCTCCTTCCTTAAACAGCAGGAAAAGGTATGATGATAGAAGGCCTCTGTAAGTGATAAAAGCACCCACAATAATACTATTTGCAAATGTGCCTAGGTTTCCTTCGAATATGCTATTAGGCTGGTGCAAAAGTAATTGCAGTTTTGGACCCGTCAATTTTAAGTCGTTACATAAATACATATGTTAACTCATTTAATCCCACCATAACCACAAGCTTATTACATACTATTACCTTGCCTTACCCATCAAGGCACAGGGAAGTTAAGAAACTCGCCCAAGGTCAAACGGCTAATAACAGTAGTGCCAAGACGTGAACCCAGGCTGCCTGGGGCCACAGTCAATGTTCTCATAATATTCTTATTATAATGCTTATACTTCTCTTTTCAAATATAACTCATTATTACAGGCTTTTCTTTTTCTTAGAGATAGGGTCTTATTCTGTCACCCAGGCTGGAGTGCAGTGGCACAATCATAGCTCACTGCAACCTCCTGCCTCAGCCTCCTTAGTAGCTGGGACTGCAGGTGCATGCCACAATACCTAGCTAATTTTTTAATTTTTTGTATAGATGGGGTCTCGCTATGTTGCCCACAACAGTCTCAAACTCCTGGACTCAAGCAATCCTCCTGCCTTGGCCTCCCAAAGTGCTGACATTACAGGTATGAGCCACCACACCTGGTCACTATAGGCTTTTCATGCTATCTGCAAACACACATGTGAGGCTGACAGGACACATTTTAATACCCACGTTTGGCAGATGAATAAAGCAAAGCCCAGAGATTCAGTGACTTCAGATACAGTGGGGCTTAATGGCAAGGCTGAGACTAAAATGCAAGTCACCAAGAGTCCAATTTTAAGATTTAAAACCTACTCTAAAAAGGAAGTGGTCCAAGGATTATCTAGACAATGATAAAACCACCTTCAAAGGTGTCATTAATATCTTCCATCAACAGCACTGATTCCCCATTGCTTTGGCCAGGGCAGAGTTAAGTGTGCACAGATCCTGATACAATGTCCAGTCACAACCTAGATTCTTCCCCTCGAGGAATCTTTGTGTGAAGGAGGTAGGCCCAGCATGCAGCCGCCAAAGGAGGTCCCCAGCAGAGATGAGAATAGAAATGGGACACAAGTGGCTCAGGGTAGGAGCAACTAATGAGAAAGCAACCTGAGAAGGGAAAGGAATGTAAACAAGTGTCAATGGACTAGGAGGGAAGCCGGAGGGGAGGGTAAAGGAACAGCTTATTGTTGGAGCAGGAATGAGAGTGCACTGTCTCCACTCACCACCCCCACGCGGGGAGACACACAGACCAGGGCGTGGCCAGGGACAGCCCCGGGGTGCAATTACATAGAGAAACACGTACATGACAAAGGTTGCGTGGAGGTGCTCCAAAATGCCAACAAGATAAGGATAGTAAGATCATGAGTCCTCGTTTTTCCTGTTTCCTAAATGTTCTGTAAAGAGGTTGTAATATTTTATAATTATTGCAATGGTCCCTGCTTGAGTCTAAAGAGAGGGGGGAGAAGTGACATTTTCAAAAACAATTTTAAGGATTCGTTAATAAAACAATGGTGAATTAGTAACTTGAAGCAACTATAACAGGAATAGAGAAATATGATGAATTTAAACATATAGATAGAACTCCCACATGCTGTCAGCCATTCTTTATGGAAGAAAATGGTGAATAATTCCAAACAGAAAATTGAGCAAAATAATAGCTCTGTGTGGTGTTTCAAGAAGACAATAAAAAATAATACAAAATCCATTATAAGATGAAAGGCAGAGTAATACACAGTGACTGATGAAGAAAAGGATAGTCCACAAAATTAAGACAGTATGCAGGTTGGCAGAAACAGGCAGAAACTGGTTAAGCAACCATTTGAATGGTGGAAGGATAAGAGAAACACCGAGAATTATTTTTGAACAGAAGATGAATTATCAAGTAACATCAAAGCCAGACGCTAAGTAGCTCTTCCATCCTCTAGTTCCCACGGCGTTTTACTCTTCCTGTGTACGTACTTACTACTGTCTGTATCATCTCCCTCTTTCCTTCTCTCTCCACCTAGACCGTGGGCTTGCTGAAGGCCATGCTTTATGTTCGCCTTTCTGTCTGCAGTACCTAGCACAGGGACTGGCAAAGAAGAAACAATAAATTGGTGTTTATTGAATGAACGAATGAATGAGCAAATTCACAAGTGTTAAAGACACTGAAATAAATGAAAATCTCTGAAAGACACAGGAAAGAAACTCTAGTCCCACAGGCACACCGAAGAAGAAATCTCATTCACGTGGCGTTCAGTTGAATGCCGTTTTATATATCCTTTGACAGTTTCACGTGCGTATGTCCTGCCTTCACCAAAAAGCCTGAGGTCCTTGCAGCAGGGACCACAAACTTCTACTTTACGTCCCCTATTATAGTGCCTGGCACAATGCTAGATTTTAGGTCTTAAATAAATATTCATTAAATAGGCTTGAATAAAGAAGATAAGAAGAGACAAGTAAAGTTACTTCTCGCAGGCGAGGTTCTTTCATTTTAATTTACAGGAGAAACGAGCTGGCTATTTATCAGGCTTCACTCCGACAGGCATTCCTCAGGACAAAGGCAGCCTTTCAGAACTACACGAGTGGCGGCGTCGCCTTCTCCAGAGTTCCAAGCCTGGTATTTCCAAGGGAGAGCTAGGGGTCGACAGTAAAATCCACTGGCACAGGGACACGCCAGGGAAGTTGGCACAGCACCTGCCTGAGCTGGGACTGACGCCAGGCAGCCCGATCAAAGTCAAGAAAGCTCATAATTCATCCAGAGGAGAACTTAAAAACAATCCAATTAGGCAGATATGACTGCAGATTGGGCAAATGAATGTCAACCGGAATTTGACAATAAGGACAGGAAATAGGGGGTGGGCACATCCCTATTTTTCCAAAGCTCATGGCCCAGGTTAAGGTGAAAGGTCTCTGCTTCTGGTATTTGGCAACTCCAGCCTCAGCAACCTGTCAGCGAAAATGCCTGCACAGGATCAGTGGGAGAGTCTCCTCCCTCACTGCAGAAATTCCTGACCAGGCAGCTCCTACTATAACTACCACTAGATTAAAAGGGCAAGACAAAGGAGCTAATTTTTAGAGAAGGAAACAGTCTGAGACAGGAAATACAGTTGGTTATTATGGTTAGTGCTGTGGCTGAGAGTTGTCAAGGTATTTAAATATGTATGGAACAAAGCAAAAGGGGTCATGCTCATAAGTTCATTTCCTTTCTAAGGAAACATACCAGGGTTTTTCAGGTTACTCAGGGCTCCCTAATTGTACATAGATTCGAGGTTGGGGTGGTAGCCAGACATCCCTGACCTGACCCCCCAGAGATGTCCTCCAACTGCTTTGCCTAGACACAATACCCTGATCCACTCCATATTATTCAGAAGAATCAGAAATGGTAGCCTTGAGTAAGAATCCACAGCTGGTGACTTGAGCTCAAAGTAGCCATGTGACAGGCTTTCGAGGGACAGTCTCCAGGCTCATTCAGCTGAACTTGTTGATACCATCCACCATGGGCTGAGCACTCGCTCCCTGGAGAGTTGAGAAGCTAGACAGTTGTAGGCCAAAGTTCCAGGGAGTGCCCAGGACAGATGAGATGTCCCAGCAGGAAGAAGCAGAGCTGGGGCAATCTTTACGGTCGTCTCATCACCACCCTCCCACCCCGACCGCTTCTCCCTTCCTGGGCCTGCACCCACAGCTAGACCCCCTAAACTGTTGTTGCTTCAGAGAAGGGCGTAGCTTCACTGCAGTCTCCAAGCTTTTACAATTACTGGTCTCACGCCATATCCCTCGCCACTGTTCCACGGCCACCACCAAAATACACACCTGTTACCAGATTGGGGCTGGCAGGGGGATGGTGGTGGGGGAGGGGGTGGTTAGAACTTATACATTCCCCATGCCAAACCCCAGTCACTTAGAGGCTCCCAATCCTATGCATCGATGAGAATTTGGGGTGGGAGGGTAAATGGTACTGATGCACAGAAACTACACTACGTTCCGTAAGGGCAGGGCAAGCCCATTCTGCTCACCACTACATCCCAGCATCCAGCACAGATGCTAAATATTTACTCAGTGTCACCTGAATTAAGAGTAAAGTTAACTGGCCATTAAGTGTAAGAAGTGGCATCTACAGAAGACCTGCTCAGACATTGGTCACATAGCCCTTGGTTCTTTATATGTCATAGAACACCTTCCCAGCCTTGTAGAGAAGGCCACACCAGAGCTGTTCCACCCTTTCTCTGTCTCTTCAAGAATAGAATGAAGAGGGAAATATGAGAGAGGATTGATTACTCAACAACACAGGCAATGTGCCTCCTACGATCCACCAGGTAGTGCACCGGCTATAACATCAACTCGAGATTATGGGCCAGCCTTATATGCCTGATTCTGCCATTAAATAGCCTTAAGACCTCATACCAGTCATCTGGAACGTTGGGATCTTTGTTTTGTTTTCTGTAAAATGGTCTTTAGGGAGAGAAAGGCTACAAGCACTGAACTTAAATGTAAGTCACTCCCAAGGCTGATTTGGGACCAAGCACTCTTAATAATTCAGACAGTCTGTCTGATGGCAGGACACCTAGGGACCCTAGATCCTTGCTGATATTCTTTAGCCAGGAGATAGTCAGCTATTTGTGAACAATGGAATTACACAGAGAGGAAGGAAAGTGGCTCCCTTTGGGGTCTCAGACAGTAAGAAAAAACACAAGGGAAAAAGGAAAGCAAGTGTTCTGACAGGAAGATAACCATTTAACCCACTGTCTCACTGGGTTTTTAATGCCCTAGAAGGCAAGTTATTCCTTCTGACGTTGAAAAGGAATCACCAATAAATCAGTGCTATGGACTGAATTGTGTTCCCACCACCACCATCAAAATTCATATGTTGAAGCCCTAACCCCCAATGTGACTATATTTGGAAAAAGGGCTTTTAGGAGGTAATTAGGGTAAATGAGGTTACAAGGGTATCATCCTAATCCTATAGGCTTGGTGGCCTCATAAGAACTTTCTCTCTCTCCCCACATACGTGTACTGAGGAAAGGCCATGGAAGGACATAGCAAGAAGACAGCCATCTGCAACCCAAGAAGAGAGCCCTCACAAGACAATAACCCTGCTGGTACCTTGATCTTGGATGTTCCAGTCTCCAAACAGTGAAAAATCAATTTCTATTGTTCAAGCCACCCAATCTACAGTATTTTGTTACAGCAGCTGAGCTAAGACAATAAAAGATCCAAGTGGCCTACTCACTCTCCCCCATCTCAAATACCACTCATTTCCAAAACCAGATGGGCCCATCTCAGATTCATCACCCCCGCATAAAGATCTGCTTGGGTGGAGAAGCAGGTGGAAACAGCAAGAACACAACAGTGGCAAGGGGTAGGGGAGTAAGGCCAGGGTACAGCAGGCTGACCAACTTCCCTCCACTGGTGGGACACCCTGAGCTCCCAGGCCTGTGGGCAGCATTGCAGCCCCAGGACAGCCAGTTCAGACAGTGCCATATTGGTTGTCTCCAACAGCACAGATGAAGAAATAAAGGCAGTCAGCAGAAAGAGGAAGGCCAGTGCCATGGAACGAGCTGGGCATGTCACTTCCATCCTGCCATCCAAATAAAAATGACTGCCTATTCCATGGGCGGGGAAGGACGGTTATGAATGGTGCCCGGGAGGAGTCCCTGTCGTGGCCTCAAAGCAGACATTTACCTGGAGGTAATTACAAGTGGCATAAGTACGTCCAGTCAATTACAGAGTGGAACAGCAACTCCATGGAGCCCCGAAAAGGGCTCTCATGGAAAGCAAGGACTTCACGGAAAGATGCTGGCCTCACAGAACTTGGTGATGTGACAATCATGAGCCTGAGAGAAATAATTTCCAGAGAAAGTAGATTAATTGTGGTTCTCAGTCACAGCCAACTCCCATGACGGCTGATTCAGAGCCATGAGGAGACACACAGGAGGTGGCAGGGAAAACAACGTGGCTCAGAGAGGCAGGGCAGCCCACAGGGAGAGGCGAGCAGAGCTACGAGGGACAGTCACTCTGCCTGTGACCGGCAAGCCAGGGCCCACAGCAACGAGATCGAAGGGGTTTACCTGACGCATCTCTGAGCCCCTACACTTCGGCCCACTCCCCACTCCAAAGTTGTTGAAGAAACACAGCTACAGTGACATTCTCAAAGTCTTAACTCTAACATCCACCCCTACCACAGAGTTAGTCTTCAGACAGCGGTATGCCCATCTCTCATCGCTCTATCCTCCCAAGGATCAAGATAAGGAAAATTAATGAAAAATACAATTCTTTAAAATTCCCAGGGTTGGAAAGGACTTAGCGTCATAGAGTCTGGTCACTCGTCTGACACCTTAAGCTCTGCCAACTCTGCATCAGCCTCAGCTGAGACAACTCCAGTGAGGCAGAGCTTCTTCCCGCTCAGGCTTTCTTCATTGTCCAGCAACTCTGATGAGAAAATTCCTGTTATACTGAGCCAGCATCTGCCTTCGCATTGCCTAGTTCTGCTCTCAGAGGGCAGAAGAATGACCCCAGGCTATGTGAAGATGGCTGGCAAGAGAATGGTCTTCACAAGTGTTTGGGGGTGGGGGGCACACCTGGCCCAATTCTCTAATCAATTTCTCTTCCATGAGTATAAAAGAAGGGGTCTCTTCAGGATAAAGTTTTCAAGTCACGGAATGTTTGGTGGTAGAAGAGACCATAAAGATCATTTAGTTTATCCCTCTTCCTTCACAGATGACACCCAGGCCCAAAGAGGAAAAACTGATTTGTCCAAGTCGTCATAGACACTTGGTGGTTCACCCAAGGTGAGATTGGAACTCTCTTTGTATCCAGAGCTTTGTAGTGGGTTCTCTAGCACCTCACCTCATTTTTCCCAAGCAAAACAGTGTTATACACTCAATACCATTCTACTATATGCACGCATTTACACACAGTCCAGGACTGCTCCCAACTTAAAGGCTTGGACTTTGACCTTTGGTTGTCTGGTACAACCTCTGAGATAAAACTGAGTGCCTGGGACACCTGAGTCCCACATTGGTGCCCATCCCTGAAGGGGCACAGAAAATGCTTTTGGAAACTGTTCCTCAGCAAACTGAGAGCAAGCTTGTTCAAAAATTGCAAATAGAGGCCCTGTGTGGTTTAAAGGTCATAACTGGGATTCCAGAGGAGGAAAAAACCCATAAGCCTATACTATCAATCAATTTTTTCAAAGCACATCTGAAAAGAGGATGTGGGATTTGCTCATTCCCTTGCAGTGTTAGCATTCTGAAAGTAAGAGGCTGGAGGCCTGTAAGTCAGCAAGGAAAGCAAAATGAAAACCAGGGAATTTTAAACATTTACTTAATACATGCTAATCGAGGACGATGAATATGGCCTTGAATTTTCTGTTCTCCCCAGCCTCAGCTGAAGGTGGTACAACCAAGAAAATGAGCTGAGCAGAACAAGCACACAAACATTTATAAGACTTCTACTCTGGCTGAACATGGTGGCTCACGTCTGTAATCCCAACACTTTGGAAGGTTCAGGCAGGAGGATCACTTGAGGCCAGGAGTTCCAGACCAGCTTGAACAACATAGCAAGATCCCATCTCTACAAGAAACAGAAAAATCAGCCAGACATGGTGGCACATGCCTATTATCCTAGTTACTCAGGAGGCTGAGACAGGTGGATCGCTTGAACCCAGGCATTTGAAGTTGTAGTGAGCTATGATGACATCACTGCACTCTAGCCAGGGTTAGACTGTCTCCAAAAAAAGACAACTTCTACTCCATGGTCAGTATAGACACACTGTGGAAAAAACAAAAATCCTCCCCAGGTATTTATAACCTAGCTCAGAAGACAAGATACATTCAGTGTCTAGAACATGATAAATCAATGGTTCTCAACCAGGGGTGATTTTGCCCTTCAGGGAACATTTGGCAATGTCTGGAGTCATTTTTAATTGTCACGACCAGAGAGTGCTACTGTCATATAGTGCATAGAGGTCAGGGATGCTGCTAAACTATGGTACATACAACAGCCCCTCACAACAAAGAATTATCTGGTCCAAAATGTCAGTACTAATGAGGTTGAGGAAACCTAAAGGAGATGATTTACTAGTACATCTTGTAGTGGATAAATGATGGTTAAATGGAATGAGAATTCATGCAATTCAATTTCACTGAGCACAGATATGTGTCAGGAACTTTCCAAGCACTCAAGAATTAAAGATGACTAAGACACATCTCTGCTCTCAAGGCTACATGAAGCAATTATAAAAACACGAGGTGGAATGTGACTCAAAGTTAAACTAGGTGTGTAAGTGGTTTAGGACTCCAAGAAAAGCATGACAACTGTAGACCAGCATGAATCAGAAAGATGATGAGCCTGAAGCATGGTATCAGAGGATAGGTGAGATTGGGGCGGGCGGCTGGGAGGCCCCTGGCAGGCGAAAGGGCTGAGCTAAGGGGCTACAGGAGTATCCCGGCCTCACTGGGAGAAATCCACGAAGCAAGCTCACGGCCGGTCCTCCCACCCCACAGCCAGCTGGCAGAAGCCAAGGCTGACCAGAACCTACACACCTTTATCTCCTACCTCTATTCCCCGTGCCCGGAACAGGATATGGAAATAATTAGAAAAGGATAATAAAATTAAAATAGGAACTACCATTTAATGAGCATCTGCTCCATGCCGG
Source organism: Avahi laniger (assembly GCA_963575035.1). Taxonomy (NCBI): domain Eukaryota; kingdom Metazoa; phylum Chordata; class Mammalia; order Primates; family Indriidae; genus Avahi; species Avahi laniger. The sequence goes on from CAUYSK010009197.1 coordinate 29,051, forward strand.
ATAGTTTGCTTAGCACTCCATCTGCATTATCTCATTCCATCCTTGACCACAATCCTGTAAAGCACCTGGGATTACCACTTCTAAAATGAAGAAACCGACTGAATGGATAAATAAATAAACCAGTGAGTCAACAAAAAACCAGCTTGAACAGGATTTTCAGCTTGCCCCACATGCAGTGGACAGCACCTAGGTGTCCAAAGCAGAGATGTCCAGCGGGTAGTTGGCAATTTTACAAGGGCTTCTAAGGCCATTATGGCACCGGCACTATGTCTAGAACTTCCGAGAATTTGCGTTGGCCAGAAACTGGCATCATAAAAAGAGACTGGAACAGGACATTGTTCTAGGACATCCTCAGAGAGAAGGCTCAGGATCCCTGGTCCACATTAAAACAAGGCAGCAGCACACGTGGCTCCTTTTCACTAGCACGTTTCACACACCCTCTAATTATGTGATAAAAATCCCACTGGCGACTGCTTTTCCCAGAGCCACACATTACCGCCATCCAAATATTTCTCAGTCTCTAAATAATAGGGTAGTTTTACAAGGCACGTATCTGCAGCAGCTGCAACAGCACAAATGAGTGCTGGTTAATCCCTTCTATTTATGTAGCCCTCCGACCATTTATAGGATGCCCTCGTGGCTTTATTTCATTGGATCCAAGCAATCATGTTATGAGACAAGTTGTCTTATCTCCACTTTAGAATCAAAGAAATCAAGGCTTAAAGAGGTAAAGTGAATTGCCCATGGTCGCATGCAAGGTCTTCTGACCACGGCTGCCTTGTCTGGTAACAATGCCATGTGCCAGGCACTCTGCACGACGGCCCCTTTGCGATGGGGAATTTTCACTCTCCTTTCCTTTCCTACTTAACTTTCAAGTGATAACAAATTATGCCTGCTTATATATCAATAAAAAGATCCCTGTGATATAAAACCTGACAATCCTCTTCTCTTATCGTAACAAGGCTTAGCCAACTTCAGAGGTTGGCAAACTTTTTCCGTACAAGGCCAGACAGCAAAGGGCTTTGCAAGACAGATTGTCTCTAGCACAACTGCTCAATTCTGCCCTTGTGCAAAAGCAGTCAGAGACAAAGTGGTGTAGTTGTGTGTCAAATAAAACTTTATTCATAAACCGCAGGAGAGGAGGGGCACAGATTTGGCCTGCAGACCTCATCTGCCAACTACTGAACTAGACTATAGGGTGTTTCCATCCTCTTACCAATCTGACTAACCCACAGGAGTCAAATCTACAAGCTAGGAATCAAAAGACTAGAAGACTTTGCTAATTTTTTTATGGTAATAGATTTGAAATGTCCCTGTCCATTTTCCTGTCCAGAGCTCTCTGAACTGAAGATCCCTTTATGCTATTTCAGCCACTTGCTGAACATTGTCTTCCCTACCCCACCCCTATTTTCCTTTTTTCCCCTCTTGAGTTTTCCAGTTGCTGGTATAGCATTCTCTAAAAAGCTTTATGCTGCTATTTTGCCTTTCAACATGTAAACAGATGACTCCCAGGTCCCTCCCAAAGTAGTCTTTGCTTGAACCGTATAAATGATTGCTCTGCTGAGATAATGTGGCCAAAGACCTTTATGATCCAAGTGGCAATGGGTACAAAGAAAACATTGCATTTATGGCATGTGCTTCTTCACCTTCAGATCCTTCTGTGCTGACCTTGGTGCTTCTTGAATACCCTACCAAACTTCTTTTTGGGATTCCTGACCAAAGAAGAAAAAGGCCAATTACTCTGGGGCCCTGTTGAATGGGATTCAACACAATCAAAGAATCACAAAAAGCCCCAAAAGCCCCCACCTTACTCATGAAGCAAGGTCCACAGAGTTCAGAATTTTGCAGGATGGCAAATTTTGCTAGGAATTACAGCAGGGCTGACCTAAAGCAAGACAGCTACAATTTCCCAACTGATAATTCTGTGCCAATCACTCTTTCAACATACCTCCAAAGACTCACTTAATAAAAAGATCCAATAATGACATGAGAATACTCCCTGGAAAAACTGTTATGTTGTTGTGGATGAAAAACGCAAAGGGAAGCATGAACATGTGAGTATTAGAGAGTGATGTTTAGAGAGAAGTAAAGAAAAACCCTTTAGCTTTTAATCTCATTTTCAAGAAGCATCTAACGTAAGTTGTGCTTTCTCTGGTCCCTATTCACTTCATAGTCATCCTCTACCAAGAAAAAAAAACAAACAGTGGGCATGACAGGTAGGGAAAGAGAGCCAAGCTCATTTTTAATATTTTGTCTTACAATCAAGTGCCACAAGGAAGCTTCATTCCCCATAAGCTAAACACCCAGACCAACTAAAACAAATGCAAGATTATGTCTTAAACGCTCCTAAAGTAAAGCTCAAATGGATCCTGTACTTGGGAGAAGAAATAGAGTGATGTGCATTCAAGCTCAAATATGCCTGGCACAGTAATCAATAAATGTCTGCTTGATAACTATATGTATAACCACCAGGAACCAACTTCCTGTGTGGGGCTCTAAGGGTTTCTTTTCACATCCTCATTCCTTAAGAAGCTAAGCATCAGTTCTGCTTCATCTCCAGGACCAAATAAATGATTAGCAATGTGATTTCTGGCAATATATTTGTGCTAAATAAAGTATTACCAAGCAGTTCAGATGCCTGTGTCACTCAGCCTCATGAATGTTTGGTTGTACAGAGAAGCCGGATATCTTCTCATCCAATTCAGCAAAAATCTAGGGTATATTTTAATAGCTTCTTCTCCAAGTCCCCCAGTCCTACCCGGTAAACAAATCACCATCCATTCACATCCCACACAAGCACCCACGGCCACACATGTGCATGTACCGTCTTCAGATAATTGCGGCAACACCAACCCAGTGATTCAGATCCATAATGATTTCTAGGAATTCAGAAAGTCTGAGTTTGACATATACATTCTACCCCCTTTTTGAAAACCATTCAAACAGCTGAGAGCAGCTGCAACGATCAAAAGCTGAGACTCCGCACTACAGGACAAAAGGCACCAACACTGAACGTGCCCAAGGCAGACCTGCACAGGCTGATGCCTGAGGGACAGGAGGGCACAGAGCAACCTCCTCCCAGCTCCTACTGTCAACCGTGCTCACAGTGACCACACCGCTCCAGCACCCGCTGGCCACCTGCTGGCCTGGGGCTCCACCCCCCGTCACCACCCGTCCAGACAGAGACAACACAAATGAACCATTTTTCCTCCCTTCACATGTCATCTCCCAACCAAAAGATCAACAAAAACTGGAGGAAGCGACATGTAATTGGAAACCCGTAAGATGACCTAAAGCTTTGGGAATAGGGAGTCAAGAAGTGGACAGCACATGGGAAGGCCTGAAGGCAAGTGAGAGCACAGTATTCCTGGCGTTACTGGAAAAAAGGCCAGCTGTGATGTAAAGTGGCAGAGAAGGAAGGGGGAGAATAAGGTGGGGAAGTCAGCCAGGGTCTGATCATTAGCACGTGCCCTCTGGGGCTACAGGAAGGAGTTTGCATCATCCCAAGAGCACAGATTAACCACCACAGTGTTGCAGCAGGGCAGGTGGCGCTGACGAGCGGCGCATTTCTAGAAAGAGCACTCTGGCTGTACCATGGAGGACAGCTGTGAGGGCAGCCAGGCTGAAGGGGGCCTGGCGTGCCAATGGGTGCAAAGAAAACATTGCATTTATGGCATGTGCTTCTTCACCTTCAGATCCTTCTGTGCTGACCTTGGTGCTTCTTGAATACCCTACCAAACTTCTTTCTGGGATTCCTGACCAAAGAGGAAAAAGGCCAATTACTCTGGGGCCCTGCTGAATGGGATGCGACAACCCCTTTCAGAAGCACGGTGGAGCTTGCTTTTATGCTCCAGGTGCCCAGCACTTAAGACATCACCTTATGTCACATGCGTTGTCATTTTACTTGATTCCCTGGGAGTGTCAGAGCTGGTATAAGCCCCCTTTAAATAAAAAAGAAATATTGAGAAAGCCGAGGTAAACGGGTTCTAAGTCATGGTGAGTGATCCTTGGGTGGAGCCTGCAAATCAATTTTTAAAAAAAGGCACTACACACCCTTTGATTCTCTTCCCTGGGTGGTTGCCACATTCCTTCCCCTGATGTCTTTGCATCATAATGTTGATGCCTCGCCTTTTAAAAATTCCTAAAAAATAGCTACTTTGAAGGATGTGCCCCAGGGGGAAAAACTGTCCCCCGGCTCCTGATCCGAGCTATGGTCGATGTAACCAGGGCACTAACGGGTGGTGGAACCTGGGTGAGAATCCACATGCGTTAACTCCTAGTCCAGGCCCCACCCCACTACATTACCAGCGTGGGTGGATGAATAGATACACGGACAAGCAGAGAGAAGAAGAGATGAGCCAATGAATAACCCCTTAAGGTTTTATAATGCACCTGCTTTGTCTAATCAGAAATTATATAGGAAAAACAGTCTTTTTTATGTCAGCAAAATCAGATCTAATGGCACCAAAGAAAAATGAGCAGGTTCCTCTGATAGATTCTCTGGGTAATTCAGGCTGCCTTTCCCAGTCATGAAGATACTACCATGACTCAAGGCTCAACTACATCCACACACACCTAAAAAAGGCCACCCTTAGTACCCAACACTTTTGCTAATGGTGGAGAGGGGAGAATGGAGTCCTACAGACATTAGTTGAGCCCCTGTATCCAGGCATACCTGAAGCTAGCCCTACATTTTCCCCTCAGTTATATAAGCCAATAAATTCCCTTTTTATTTAAGACAGTTGAGGCAAAGTTTTTTGATCGTTTAGAGCAAAAACACCTTAATTGATATGAAATGTAAACTGGCATAACAATTCTATAAAGCTATATAACAGTATATATTGAGGTGTGTGTGTGTGTGTGTGTGTGTGTGTGTGTGTGTGTGTAAATAGCAATACTTTTACATTGTTCATACACTTTGACCTGACAAATCCATTTCTAAGAACCTAACCCAAGGAAATAATCTGAAACACATGCATAACTTTATGTATAAATATTATGTATAATGTTTACCATAAAAGCACAAACTAGGACATAAACTTAATGGTCCACATTAGAGGAAATGATTAGACAAAATGATACTACATCTTTACGAAAGAGTATTACGAGACCACTAAAATGCATCTTTACCACAAATTATTAAAGGTTAAGGTTAAATGTTTTGCCTCTAATTTTACATAAAAATGTAAGGTTCAAATTGTTTATGTATTATTTCAACTTTGTAAAGAAAAATAAAATACATAAAAATACTAGAAGATCATGTACCAAATGCTAATAGTGGCTGCTTCTAAATAGGGATATCGATTTTTTTTAATTCTTTACTATTCAAATGTTCTACAATGATCATGTATCATTTTGATGATCAAGGAAAAAACTAAGCAAAACTACCCTCTCTCCAAAATGAAATTTGTTCTTCTTCATATTAACCAGAATCTCTCTCCCTAAAGCTTCCACCCAAGAGTTGAGATTCCAATGTTAGGATCTCTGGGACCATACATGTATCCTCTTAACAGCCTTTCAGATATTTAAGATCCTGTCAAAATCTGAGTTTTGCCCTCTCCAGGTTAAATTCTGTTCCCCCACTAACCTCCCCAGAGCAGGGTGGGCTCTTCAAGTCTCCCCTGAACATGTTCCAATGTGGTGTTCCAAATCACAGAGCCCCAAGTGTGATCTAGTAACTCATACAAAGGGAGTGGAGTTTTTACCTCCCTTGTTCTAGATACAGGGTCTCTATTAATGCAGCCTAAGATTCCATTTCCTCCAGCTCAGGACAAGAATGAATGGAGCCACTCAGGTTCCTGAGATAAAGACGGAATTCATCACAGCAATATATGCTTCCCCTCTCTTTGGAGAACACCTGATTCTCCTAAAGTCATACTCCCACATCCGCTAAAGAATTCCTCAGCGGTGAGGTCACTCTGAACCAAGTCCAGCACTTCCTAAACCCCAGGGGAAAGGGGCCAGGGAGACTGCAGCAGAAGTCCCCAGTTTCAAAGCTCCCTGGAGATAATCCTCTCTGCTCCCCAATGCCAGGCCCCAGGGCCTCACAAAACATAGGCACTTGGGCCAGATTTCTGTTCAATCTGTCTTCAAGGACTCGGGGAGTCACAGGGTGCACCTCTGCACGTCTCAGAACACGCACAGCCTTTGGGGAAGTGGAGGGGATGCTTCGTGCTTACTCCTTGTCATCATGCAGGCCCTGAGTGAGGTTCAGGAAAAGGTTACAAAAACCGAGTTCTGGGCCTGATAGAATGAATCACAGAGAGGCCATAAGGGTGAAAACCACCAAGTATCCACGTGCAAATACCTTGCACACATACGTGCTCTCACACACGGGTTTCTACCCTTTCTAGACGGTGAGTCGTTCCTCTCCCCAGAAACACCACAACACCTTCTGGATAAAGCAGCCCCAGGAAAGGGATGGCAAATAGCCAGTAATTTTTTCTCCCAACGCACAGATGGAAAACTGAAGCCGAGGAGGGGAAATGGGTTTCTTAAGACCTCACGTGGTGAGCCACTCGCAATGACAAACAGCTTCCATCTCCAGGCACTTGCTTCCACCACTACCCACTGCCTCCTCCTGCAAAGAAAATTAGTGCCAACTGCCCTCTGGACTGCAGGATCGATGTGCTAATTTGCGCCCTGCTTAATTTTCATTTGCATACAGAATTCACAGTTCCTAATTTCAAGTGGGTAAATCAGACAATGAGGCCAGTCTGCTACAGTTGTCCTCAAACCCAGAATTATGTGTTTTAGTCGCAATCATACTAAATGTTAAACTAGTCCATTTAATTGTATCCCAGAGTAGGGATACCTGGGGGCTGGCTGTAAAGGTTGGCAGTTTATTAGCACTCACTCCAGGGGCAGGAGAATATGCCAGGATTTACATACACACACACACACACTCACTCTCTCTCTCTCTCTCTCTCTTTCTCTCTCTCTCTCTCTCTCTCTCCCCCCCCCCCTTCCTCTGCTGTCCAGGATTCTCAGGGGAATTTCCAGGAGTTCCAGTCACCTGATATTCCTTGTGTAAATCCCAGAAACTACTCAAACTACCTGTACATCTCTCAGAGGGCCAGGAAACATGGTGAAAAGGACAGGGACACAGGCTTCAGTCAGCTCTGTCAGTCATCTGCTGTTTATCATTAGCAAAACGGGGCTCACACCGTCTATGCAGACTTGCAGAGGTTTACAAGAGTACGTAAAACAAGAGGATGTAACCAGCACACAGCAGCGCAGCACACAGACAGTCCGTAAATGGTGCTGTCTGCCTCCTCCTACCCTTTAAAGGAACATTTTTGCAAGATTCTGTTAAGAAAGTAAAACCATCCAGTGTTCTCCTTGCCCAGGTCCCACATGATTCTAGCAGCAGACTCGAGGAGATCTGATGGCCAATGCAACCTAATGCATTCGTGGTGGCACACAGGAAAATCACAGGGCTTAACCCACGTGCCTACCCCTTTGGGGCAGCGGATAGACCCTACCCAGTGATAAGCAAGCAGGACAACGGGGAAGGTGAGGAGTATCTTTGCCATGTTTAATCAATCAGCCCCTCTTAGGTGAGTGGCTAGTCCTGTCCTGCTCTCCAGCTGTTTACTATCTGGCTAGGAAAACAAGGCCCCAATCCCTGAGGCCTTGTCTTAGCAAGTTCCCCCTCTGGCCTCAGAGGCCACCTCTGAATAGAGGTGCTGGTCCAGACAGTTTCCTCCAGCCTCACACCTAAGCCCTGGAGGCAGGCCTGAGTGTGCCTGGTCTGCCCTCTTAGTCCCGGGGAAAGCTCTCAGCAAATATCAGGCTAATAAATGAATCCATAGGATAATGAAAGAATGAGCAGATTCAATTTGAACACAATCCTTCGGAGATTTGCTGCATACTGTCACCAACGAATACCATGCTGATGTGTCCATTTCTAAAGCCTAGGAGAAGAAATTCAAGTGGTTGCCTGGTCCTCCTGGGACCCATCCTTCTCAGAAGTCAGGCCAGCAAGTAAACTCAGGGCCCCACATCATCTTCAGATGTCTTTGGGGGTTGACTTTAGCTCCACGTTTCTTAAAAACAGCCCTGGAAAGAAAGCTCTGAGCTGGACTCCCTTGTGAATATTGGCACTGCAAGGGCATTTCGGTTTCTGTAACGGCTGGATTCCACCCTCTTCACCCAGGGCAAGATCACAAAAGGTCAGATTGACAGCAGCATCACCAAGATCAGCAAGTTTAAGCCTCAGCACCTCCGATTCATATGCAGATACCTCTGATGACTGGAAAATGAGAAAGGCCTTCTGGGAAGATTATAGGCCTGACAATTCACTGTGTAATTAAAATGTCATTCTCTCCCTGGCTTCCTCTGAAGGCCCTAAATGAGCATCGCAACCCCCGCTCTCTCCCACATCCTGTGCTCATCCATCCCTCATCATGCTCATACGATGTCTTCCAGGTCAGACCTGAAGGAGGCGGCACCAGGGCCCTCCAGCAGCCACAGCGGGGTTCAGGATGCCTCCCCATCACCACTGGCAGGTGAGGGCTCACTCATGTGCTGCAAAGCTCCCTCCAGCAGAGCCCCGAAAGCTGCTGTCTGGCAACACAAGTTAACCTGAGAATCTGTGACCCCGGCAGGTCAGGGGCCTGGAAGATTGGGCATTCTCAGTACTGCAGCCCTGCCACACAGCCTCAAGTCAGCCATCTCTGCTTCTTTGTTCAGAAAAGTGACATTCTCAACAGCTGGCCCTGGTGGTGAAGAGCCCAGGCAGAGAAATACAGACTCTAGATCCAGGCTCTGGGCCTAGCCCCTAAGTGACCCTACACAAGTCATTTCCTCTCTCCTGAGCCTGAACGGGTGGGTAAGAGGAACTCTGAATGGCCTCACTTCTAGTCTGTGTCCCAGGCTTTCTCTGTAACAAGCTTCCAACTGAAAAGCACTTTACTTGGGTCTTAGGAACTTATTTTTAGGAACAGACCAGGCTCAATTCACTAGCTCCATTTCACAGAGACTCAGACTTGAAAACTCCCAAGTAAGATCCAGCTACACTAGAAAACATAGCAGCCAGTACATTCCAGCTGCCAAGAGGCTCTGTTCCATAATCCTAGCTCGGCAGGGCACCCTCATGCATGTGCCCTCCACTGGGCATGGGGAAACCCAAGGGAAAAAGACACCATCATGCAATTAAACACGACAACACAGAACTAACAGGATTTTTCCCCTTTGTTTCCTCTTGTGTTTAGTCAAAACACCACCTTTTAGGTTTGGCTATGTGTGGTCTTTGCGTTGGCCTGAAGAGAGATTATTTCTCGATTATTTACTATCCAACAGCCCAGACAATGCCATTAACAGTTAATTATTACTCCACAACATGGACTCTGCCCTCAAAAACGTGTGTTTTATGCACTTGCCAGTAAACACCCAGGCACAGCCTTACGGCTCACGCTCACAATGGAATGGGAGAAGAAAAGGGGAGCCCACCAATAAACTCTTTTCTAACCACTCCTTGTAATTTCTCATTCAGTTACAGCTGGAAAATGAAAAGCTGCTGGCTGAACCAGAAGAAGGATTGGGTGTGAAAAAGAAAGAAGAGGGACAAAAACCACAGCAGGGACCCCAGCCCTTCTCTGCTCTGGATTCATTCACTCAATAAATGCTTTACTGGCCATCTGCTAAGTGCCAGGCAGTCTGCTCCTCCCAAACAGCCCCGCTGTCAGTCTGTAAAATTTATGTCTATTTAACTATTATAATACTATATTGCATTTTTTTCAAAGCACATTTATTTCTCTTGCAGTTTGCCTTCCACAGTCCATGTGGTGATGAGATGCTCACCCAGCATTTGTTCCCAGTTTCTGTTTCCCAACAACTCTGTCTTAAGAACCAGTATCCTCTACCCCTCCCTCAGCCCAGCCCTCACACTGCTGCTTAGCTGCAGCCCGGACCAGATGGCACATTCCTGAAGGGTATGTTTTCCATTAGCATTCATCATTCAAAGCACCTACTATGTGCTGCATACCACCTCTTCTGAAATCCCCACAGCAAGCAGAGTTCTCTGCTGTACATCTGGCCTCAGAAAAGGTTTAATACAGAAATAGCTTGGCATCACCCAACCTAATGAAGAAATGAAGACAGTAAATAAACCCACTAAATAAATGGCCAGCCCCAGTGTCACCATCAGGCATTCCTATTCCCTTTGTCACCACCAAGTGTGCTGCCTTCCTCCCCAGAGGCAGTTGACAGATTTTCCTTTTACCATATTTTCCTTCAAACCTCATTGGAGAAAATGCAAGACCAGGAATTGGGAAGAGAATATGTAAAGAAAACCCAAATCTTAAAACATTCAGGCTCTACTAAAATAGAAATCCCATTCGATCCAGCAATAGCACTATTAGGCATCTACCCAAAATAGCACAAAACATTCTATGATAAAGACATCTGCACCCGAATGTTTATGGCAGCACAATTCACTATTGCAAGGATGTGGAAGCAACCCAAGTGCCCGTTAATCCATAAGTGGATTATTAAAATTTGGTATATGTTTACAGTGGAATATTACTCAATCCTAAGAAATGACAGTGATCTAGAATCTGTTATACTTTCCCGGATGAAACTTAAGCCCATTATCCAAAGTGAGGCACCACAAGAGTGGAAGAATGGGCTCCACTTGTACTCGCCATCAAATTGGTACTAACTGATCAACACTAGGGTGACCACATGGCAGAAATACTCTCCAGGGATTAGGGGGATGGGGAAGGGGTAAATCTGCATTTAAAGGACACGGGGAGCACTGTAGGGCGGAAGGACATGCCTTTAACCCTCGCTTGGGTGAGGCAAAGACATAAAGTGTAACCATAATGTTTGTACCCTCACAATATCCTGAAATAAAAAAAAAAATTTAAGGTTCTTATTAGATATCCATATGGAGATGTGAAGTGAAGAACCTGGAGCTCAGAGCAGAGTCAGGGCTAGAGATTGCCAGTTAGGAGTCCCCAGTAGATAAAGTTCAAGAATTGAGCCTTGGAGCACTCCCTTGGTTAGAGGCTAAGAAGATAAGAAAGAAACCAGCAAGGGACACTGAGAAAAAGTGGCTGAGAGGTAGGAGAAAAAACAGGAGCATGTGTGGTCGTAGGATCCAAGATAGGTTTGAAAATGAAGGAGCAATCACCTAAGCCAAATGTTGCTGAGAAGTTTAATGAGATGAGAAATGAGTTAGCCTTTGAATTTGGCACGATGGAGGTTGTTGGCAACCTTGATAAGAGTGCTGTCAGTAGCATGGAGGCAAAAAGCCTGTTTCAGGTGGGTTGAGGAGAGAATGAGAGGTGAGGAAACAGAGACAGCTCTATAGACACCTATTTTGAGGAGTTTTGCTATAATGAGGAGAAAAGAAATTGTGAGGGGAAGGGAGGTGGATATGTGGTCATAGAAGGGCTTTTTGTTTGTTTAACAAGAAAGATTTTTGTAGCATGTTATGTGCTTATGGGAACGATTCATCAGCACATCAAGGGAAAGAAAAATTGGTAATATCAGAGAGAAAGGGGTTAACTTCTGGAGCAAAATGCTTGAATAGGTGAGAATGGAAGGGATCATGTGCACCAGTGGAAGCGCTTGGTCTTAGATGGGAACATGGAAGGCTTCTCCTTAGTAACAGGAGAGAAGGCAGATATATGGGTAGAGATGCAGGCGAGTTGACAGACTTGTTGATTTGAAGATGAAGTAGGTCTCTTCTGATTATTTCTATTTTTGTCATTAAATAAGTGAAATCATCAGATGAGAATTATTGTTTGAGGTTTCATGATGGAAGAGAGGTGTGGAATAGTTGTCTATGTTACCGAAAGGTCAGTACTTGTTCCCGCAGCCAAACAAAGAAAAACATTTTACCCTTTTTCAGGCCATTCCCTCTGTTATGTCTGGAGAGAAGGACAGTGAACCCACTAGGAAAATTTAAGATTGTCAGGCATTGCTGAAGGCCCTCTTGAGATTTCTGTTCAAACATTTAGGTAAGGCCTGGTGTGGTAGCTCCCAACACTTTGGGAGGCTGAGGTGGGGGAAGATCGCTTGAGCCCAAGAGTTTGAGGCTGCAGTGGGCTGTGATCTCGCCACTGCACTCCAGCCTGTGTGACAGAGTGAGACCCTATCTCTAAAAAAATAAATAATAAAGACGTGAGATCATTCTACTTTGTAGGTGGATTTATAATGCTGGACCATGGAATTTAAGTTGGGTAGCATGGAAAGTGAAGGTATGTAAGGACAGATGGACAGTGAGGGTAGCAGGTTCCATGGGTTGTGGGTTGAAATTATGTGAGAGAGAGGGAGACTTGAAGTTGACATTATGGAGGTAATGCAGTTATTGGTGATGACAACATCCAGAATATGACCGTGGAAGTATGTGGCTGAGCTAGGATGATGGGAAACAAAAAGTTATTAGATGTAACTTCAGGAGATGGTGGGGTGAAGGGATGGGCTATATCCTCAAGTGGATATTGAGGTCACAGGGGAAGTGGTAGGGGAAAATACTGTGAGCCAGGTGCTAACATTTCCAACGAGTGAATGAATGAGGGGAAGTGACTGGGAGGTTGGCAGAGGGCAGCCATAAGGAGGGCTGGCAACTGGCATAGTCTGATGCTGTGCATTTCAAGTGGGCTAGGATGTTTGAGGAAAGAGGAGGGAGGAGGACCCTCTTCCACCTTCAGGTCCAGTGAATGATACGAAGGGTGTGGGAAAGGAAACATTCACCATTTGAAAGGGCTACGTAGAAGCAAGGACCTCAAGGAAGATCTGGGCTTCCTTTAGAGTAAGAGACTGAATGAAATGTTGAGGATATGGAGGAATTTGCTAATGATAGGCTTTGAGCTTCAGAGGGCATGGCAGGAGGGCTTGGGTGTTTATTGATAAATTGGCTATTGAGTCAGATTGGGGACTATATATAGCCTTAAGGGGGCAGGAATTCAGATAATGATGCAGGCTGGGACTTGTGGAGGTGGCTGGGATAAACAGTCATGTAAGATATGTCAGGATTAGTCCTCTTGGGCTCTTAGGAGGAGGGGAATGATCAGTGCTAATTAGAGCCTCCTGGGACTGGTCTCTTGGCCACCTTGCACTGGTGAAGCTGGCAGAGGTAGGCTAGGGAAGAGGAGCTTTCATCGGGAGGGCTTGATACTTCCTGGCCTCCCTGAAAATTTTCTGTGGTCTTTTTTAAGCCTGGGGTAAGGAACTTATTAGGATTTTTCAGCAGTGATAGTACCTTGGCAGACTTGAACTTATGCCCTCCAAATCCCCATTAGTCCCCACCAAAGCCACTTCAAATAAATACATGATCCAAGTAAAAAACATGTGCTTGCTGTGTAAATGCAGTTTCAGGACAAGTCCCCAGCTGCCCCAGCCACCTTCCAACCAGATTGCTTCACTGAGGCCCCTCTCTTTTATTGTTTATTGTGAAAAATTTCAAACATACATAAAAATAGATTTTGCATAATGAGCTCCCATATACCCCATCACCTAGATTTAACAGTTGTTAACATTTTGCCATACTTGCTTCATCTATTTTTTTCTTTTGCTGAAATATCTTCAAGGAAATTATAGACATTATGACATCTCATTCCTAAGTACGTCAGTATCCTGAGCCCTGTCTATATAGAAATTCTGAAGCTGCCACTGCCTTTCAAAATGTGCCGCCAAGAACCGGACAAGAGTGTTCCAGATATGGACTGACCTACCAAGCGCACAAAAATAATGACTAGAGCCGGCCGGGCACGGTGGCTCACGCCTGTAATCCTAGCTCTCTGGGAGGCCGAGGCGGGCGGATTGTTTGAGCTCAGGAGTTTGAGACCAGCCTGAACAAGAGCGAGACCTCATCTCTACCAAAAATAGAAAGAAATTAATTGGACAGCTAAAAATATATAGAAAAAATTAACCGGGCATGGTGGCACATGCCTGTAGTTCCAGCTACTTGGGAGGCTGAGGCAGGAGAATCGCTTGAGCCCAGGAGTGTGAGGTTGCCGTGAGCTAGGCTGATGCCATGGCACTCACTCTAGCCAGGGCAACAAAGTGAGACTCTGTCTCAAAAAAAATAAAAAATAAAAAAAAAGAATGACTAGAGCCTATTTGGGCGAATGCAGATTGCAATCTCTAAAATTAGTCATTTTAGAGGCCACAGCACACTATTGACTCAAGTGCATTTCTGGTCAGCTAAAGACCCCAAGTTCTTTGCGTATGACCTGCTGCTGTCAAGTCAGGCCTTCCCCATCTTGTATTTGTGTAATTGAATTTTTGTCGATTTTAGCCTCTCGAAAATATTTTGAATTGGAAGTCTGCCCTCCAGTGTATTAGCTAATCCTTTTTCGCTTTGATTCATCAGCAAAGTTGATAAGTAAACCTTTTATATATTCATGCAAGTATATAGGAGCTACTTTCTAACATTGAAGCTTATGCTGCCTCAAAATTGTGGATACTGCAGTGTGATCATCTCAAGCATTAAGAGGGGAACTTTTTGTAGGAGAAAGGATTTATGTTGAATGTTTCTGACTGATGATTGAAATCCATTCTTCCTGACTACCTTGTGGCATAACAGACTGGTGTCTAAGTACAATTTTCTAAGACATTCCATATGATTACAGAATACAAGCAATCACCAAACGGTTTATTAGTACAGCCTTGAAAAAACCCACATTATTCAAGACAGCTAAATTCAGGGGTGAGTTGGCTTTCTGAAACTCCATGGGTTCGCTTGGGTGGTTTCTTAGTTGACTGTTCTTGCAATTACACAGGGATCATTTTTTTAAACTAAAATGTGAGAGTGAGCTGAATGGACACCCTCTGGCTCTGCTCATACTTAGAAAATGGGACCACACCAGGAGCATATCAACGGTTAGACAAGTGATATTTTTATAAATTTTCAAACTGGATGTATAATGACACAGCAGAAGGCATAATCTTGGTAATAATATACAAGGCTCAAAATAGAAAATAAGTATTACAGCACTCCACATTCCTCAGTACGGTTCCCAATTCTTAGGTATTTCAGAATGAGAGCTCTCTTACACTAGCTTTCATGGGGAGATACCATAGCATAGAAGTTAAGACCATGGTTATTGGACCTTGATTGTCTATGTCTAAAGCCTGTCTCTAGCATTTATTGACTGTGGGACTTGGGCTATTTATTTAACCTCAGTGGAGAGCAGTTTCCTCATCTGTCAATGATGACGATGGCACTAGCACCATCGTACAGCAGTTGCGTGGGTTACAGTAAGCAATGTGTCAATCATTAAATGTTAGCTACTACTATTTATCATGGTTCTGACAGTTCTCTTTGAGACCTAAGATGTTAGATACCATTTGGTGTCATACTTACGAAGTTCTTACTCTAGATTTAAATACATCTGTCTGGGGATGCTATAGGTTGCCATGTAGTCTCCCATATTTACCTTATCCCAGTTTCCACTCTAGTGCTTCCAGAAGCCTGGTAAGAACAGTTTAAAGACACATGAAGAGTGCTTACACACCTTATTTGAGCAAGGCAAGGTAATTTCTGGCCCGTTGGTTGCTTGTTCTAAGTCTTTAGATTAGCTCCCATGGTGACTGACAACCGCACTAACTTTGCAGGGGAAGAAATTTAGGAAATCCTATTTCTCTTCATACATGAAACAAGGCAGTGATAGTGATGTCCCCTGTAGGTCCACTTAAATGGTGAGAAATCTGATCAGAAACATGGACAAAAATTGACAGAAGTAACTTTGATAGGTATTGGCCACAAAAAGTTGTCATACATGCCTTTTCTTATTCTTCATTCTAAGTTGTGATGTTCCTTTGCATTGATTATGTATGAGGGGCAGCTGCTCTCTTAGCCAATAGGAGTGTGCACCTGGTACTTCTCATTACTATGCTTCCTATATTTGTTTTCCTGGAAAAGATAATTCATTGCTGTTTCACCAGTTTTTCTATCTATGCTCTTTTTCTGTTCCAGAATCCAATTCAGGGCCTCACATTGCAGTTAGTTGTCATATCTTAGTCTCCTTCAACCTGTGACAGTTCTTTAGTCTTTCATTGTTTTTTGTGCCCTTAACACTTCTGAAGAATACTGGCTAGATTTTTTTTTTTTTTTTTTTTTTGAGACAGAATCTCACTGTGTTGCCTGGGCTAGAGTGCTGTGGCATCATCCTAGCTCACAGCAACCTCAAACTCCTGGGCTCAAGCGATCTTCCTGCCTCAACCTCCTGAGTAGCCGGGACTATAGGCGTGCGCCACCATGCCTGGCTAATTTTTTCTATATATATTTTTAGTTGTCCAAATAATTTCTTTCTATTTTTAGTAGAGACGGGGTCTCGCTCTTGCTCAGGCCGGTTTCGAACTCCTGAGCTCAAGCAATCTGCCCGCCTCGGCCTCCCAGAGAGCTAGGATTACAAGCGTGAGCCACCGCGCCCGGCCCTGGCCAGATTTTTTAGACTGTCTTTCCATCAGGGTTTTTTTTTTCCAGTGTTTTCTCGTGATTAAACTGAGGTGATGCATTATTAGAAAGGATAAAGGAATAAAGGATAAAGGGTGATCAGTGATGTGCCCTTCTTTGTGCATTCTATCAAGGGGTTCGTGATATCGCAGTGTATAATGGGTGCTGATAACCTTGGTCACTTAGTTCAGGTGGTATCTGTCAGGATTCTCCACCAGAAACTTATCATTTTTCCCTTTGTAATTATTCCATATTGGGGGCTAGATATTTAGGAAGTATGCAGATATCCTCTTTTTGCTTACGATTTGCCCGCTAATATTAGCGTCCATCAGTTAATCTTGCCTGCAGCAATTATTACTATGATGTTGTAATGGTGATTTTCTATTTCCTTCTTTCTTTCCCCGTTTATTAATTGTAATTCATCTATAAGGGAGAATTGTCTTTACTCCCGCACTTACTTATTTACTGACTTATTTATTCACACCAGCATAGACTAATGGATACTTATTTTATTCTTTGGGTTATAATTCTATATTACTTTTACTTAGTTTGTTGCTCAAATTGTTCCAACTTTGGCCACTGGAATTTCTTTCCGATTGGCCCCTGTGCCCTTTCAACATGCCCTCCAGTCTTTTCTTTGTTAGCACTTCCTTATTTTCCTCACCACAAGATGTACCAGGCTCGTTGTCTATTTTGCCCTTAAAACCGTGATCTGTGCCTTAGATGTGCTTGCTGTTGGGGTATAACTGCTTTTTCCTCTCTCAGTGGATGTAGCTAGGAAGTATATGTATGGTACTGCCTTACGCATATATGCGCCTGTATTTATTTCTGTATCTGTCTGGATTACGTTAAGAAAAAATCCATGAGTCATGTTGGTACCTACAACTCCACTCCAGCACCATAAGGTTCATTTTAGTCTTTTACCTCTCCTTATTTGTACCTTTTTCCTCGAACACTGAGAAACCTGGTTCTCATTATCTACAAATATGCTTACTTAATTTTTCAGCACTAATATACTAATAAAGTAGTTTCAAAATCCCCAAGCCATTCCTCTATGAGAAACAAACTCAGGAAGTAGAGTACAGTGTTTGTATATAGATTTTTTGTCTTTAGCTTTATAATATCCAGTCGTAACCCTGTTTTTCAAAGTCATTTAGGTCAGTTCCTTTCTTCTCCACCCCCTTCATCATGTGACCCATTTGTAATACAGTTAGATTCATTTGTCATTGTTGGTAGTCTATCCCCCCCACCATTGTGGGTGTAGTTTTAAAAATTTAAATATAGTAAAACTCACTCTGTGGCAAAGTTCTGTGGGTTGTAATAAATGCATTTAGTTGTGTATCCACCAATATTATACAGGACAGTTCCATCACCCCTGAAATCCCTCATGCTGTCCCACTAGCGTCAGACTTTACCCCCACACCTAACCCTTGGCAACCACTGACCCATTTTCTATCCATGTGATTTTCTTTTTCCAAGAGTGTCATATAAATGGAATTATACAATGTGTAGCCTTCTGAGTTTGGCTTCTTTAACTTAGCAAGATGCATTTCAGATTCAAGTTGTGTGTATTGACAGTTTGTTCATTTTTATAGTTGAGTAGCATAATATTCAACTACAGTTGAGCAATAGGATATACCATAGTTTGTTTAATCATTAGCCCATTGAAAGGCATTTGGATTGTCTCCATTTTTTACTATTATGAATAAAGTTGCTGTAAGCATTCGTGTATAGGTTTATATTAGAACGAAAGTTTTCATTTCTCTGAGGCAGATATCTAGCAGTGCGATAAGTAGTTTTTAAAAAGTAATTATTTAAATATCCAAAAAAGAAAAAGGAAAACATATATATTTGGTAATATATTTCAGTAACTACCACCATTAATACTGTATCATTTCAATGTAGTTTCACACCTCCCTCACCATTTACTCTCAGAATCTTCTGATTTTGATCAAACTGGATACATTTGTATTCTCCCAGAATTTCTGTCTTGTAGCATTGATAGTGATCCAATATGATATATTCTGGCTTATTGTTACATAATTAGGATAGGCCCTGGATTATACCTTCCATGAAATAAATGTTTATGGGTGCAATATAAGTAGCCTTGAAACCAGGTACTGGCCCTGTTTACTGCCCCCTAAAACACATTGCCTTTATAATGAACATCCTTTGAGGAGATGCCCTTTGTGTAATCAGAATGAGCAATGAATAACCTACCTGATGTTAATTGAGGGTCTTCTTAAAGAACCCCTGTCCTAATCGATCAAACTCATCAGCTTGCTACAGAACCTGGAGTTGCTGCCATTAGCATCACTCATCTGGCCCAAGACTCAGTCATTTTTTCCCGAAGGTTTCTGTTAAAAATGCATATTTTCAATCTGTGAGGGAAGATGTTTCGCACATTAGCACATGATCAGAGAGATCATGTCTCTGATGTCTGAGATCCCTCTCTAGTACCACTTTCTAACAGCCTGAAAATATTCATCTCTGTTTCACTAAACTGTGAGCTCTTGGACTGAGAGCAGAGTTCATCCCTATTCCCAGTGCCTGGCATACAGTATGTAGTCCATATAGTCATCCATTCATCCATGCATCCACGTCCATCATAAACACATGATGGTACGTGGTGATTGAGCATAGAGTGTAGGGGGTAGAGAGTAGGGACAGGCTCCTCATATGTGGCACAGGCAGGAAAAGGCAAGCCCAGGTGAAAGGGCACAGCAGGATTCTGGCGTAACAGAGAGCAGCAGGATGGTACAAGTCTGTCACAGGAACAATGGACAACTAAAGACAGGGACTAATTCAATGCCAACCTCCAAGTTCAAAGCTTTTGGGGAAGCTGTTGCTAAGGGAGCCAGCTGTGGAAACAGACAGAATGAATTAAAACCCCAGTCTTGCTACTTCCCATTGGTATTTGGCTTTTCCTCCAAGTGAGATGGAGAACAACTTGAGATGTGGTGTTTGAGTAAAAGAATGACTTGATCTAAATTTTTAAGAGGATCACTTAGGCTACAGTGGTGAGAGTAGAATGAGATGAGATGGGAGGGCAAGGACAGCACCAGAGGCATCAGCAAGGAGGCCATTTTGGTAATCCCAGCTAGAGATGAGAGTCCCTTGAACCAGGGTGAATGCAGTGGGAAGCAGTCAGATTTAGCATACGTGCTGGAGGTAAGCTGTCAGGATTTAATGATAGATAATACTGGATCTCTTTTCTTTTGCCTAACAAAAAACACTCTGTAATGAGTATAAATTATAAAACAGAAGTTTATGTTAGTGAGTTAAGCAGAGCTTATTTCCCAGGAAAGCAAAATTTCCTTATTGTGGAGGTAACCTTGGGTTCAGTAAGTTTCCACCAGCTGACACGAGGCTTTCAGGTCCATGTTTTCCAGCTGCCTTCTGTAAGGAGTTTCAACAGAGCAGTATTTGCATTACCTCTTTTCCTGTGGATTGAACCTGTAGCAAACAGAGCAGTGTGTATAATTTTATCTCACTTGAGAGCATTTCTGACCGTGGATCTGTCACTCCTTACATAGGGAATAGAGTTCTTTCAGGATGTACTTCTTGCAGGCAAAGCTTTTACCCAGAGAAGTAAATATGCTGTGAAAACAATTTGATCAGATAAGGGTTCAAGAACCTCACCCTATTCACTCATGTAAATACACTCAGCTTCATTTATTTTAAGCGCAGATCTCTGGCCCTGATATGAGAAGACAGTGTCGATTAGCGTAGCAATTGGTATTCCATTCCCTGGGTAAGATTTTCATTGTTGAACTTCTATTGATTTTATAGGGCTATTATATAGGATTGTGTAACAACTGCTCTGAAAGGATATTTATGAGTAGGGCAGCCTCTGAACAAAGTATCTTTGTGCCACTCTGATGAGAATTAAACTTCTTAATTCATTAGCGCCTCTAAAAATATTGCCTCCTCCACTGCTCACTCTGACATAACTAGGCATATAAGCAGTAAGGAAAGTGTTGGCAAGAGGACTTAAATCCCTCAGAAGATGTGTAGTCTCATGATTGAGCCTAACTGTGATTGAAAAACCTAATCGACCTTCAACCCCGGGTCAGTGGCAGCATCTGACAGCAATCTCTGTTCAGTGTATCTGGGGAGAAACACTGACAGATGCAAATGGCTTTGGGCAATTTGGTTAAAATCCCTCCTTTGCAGGGATGACATTTGATCCATTGGCCATTTCTTTGAGGTGAGAGAGAGTCAGAGAAGTCCTTGTGATTTCCGACAATGTGCCTACCTACAAGGTAGTAGCCAGAGGCTGAAGCTGGCAGGCAAGAATGCCTGTCACCAATTTATTAATAGTTATATCTCAGTTTGTCTGAAAACTTAAGGGAAATTCCATTTTGATTTGCTCCTCTTTAGATAGAAGTAAAATTTCCAAGGCACAAGTGTTGAAGGTTTAAGTGATATTTCTGATCTTTATGTCTTTTATTGTGCTTCAGCGTATTGTGAAAAGTATAACATAGAAGGTTTTCTCTTCCATCATTATTCAAATAGATTAGAATTCTAAGTACATTCATAGGGCATATTACTAATTCCTGGAAAATCTATTTTTACAGAATGTATTTTATGTATTTTACTGGGTGAATGTATATATATTCAGAGCCAGTTTATGAACCAAATAAGAAAATCAGTCTCATGACTTTGTCATCTCATGCTATAACACATGGAGAATAACACAGCACATTCCAGAAACAGGCAATGAGAAACAAAAAGGCCTCTGAATAATAAAAATACTTTCATTCATCCCACATTTAACAAATACTTATTGAGTACCTCTTAAATACCAAAGATGTAAATACAAATGTGAGCAAAACAGATAAAATCCCTGCCTTCTTATGTTCTAGTATGTGTGTTGGCAGGGAGCAGAGTGAGGTGGGGGTGAGATGTGAAACAGACAATTTATAATGAATGGGGCAGTCTACAAGATGATTTTCATAAAGAGACAAGTGCTATGAAGAAAATAAGATGAGGGTTTTGTGACAGAGTGGGTTGTGGGCTTGTGTGATGAGGCCAGGCCAGAACTGTCAAGGTAGTCAAGGAAGGCCTTTCTAAGAATATGATATTTGAGTTGAGACCTAAACAACAAGAAGTGAACCGTGTATAGATTAGGGGAAAGTAACTCCCAGACAGAGAGGGACTAGCAAGTTCACAAGCCCTGAAGTGGAAACCACCTTGGCTTGTTTGAACAAGAGCAGAGATAGGGAGGCTGGTTAGGCTGTTCTCACAGTGGTCTAGTCTGTGGTGATGGTGGCTTGGACTAGGGTGGGAGCACTGGAAATGGAGAGAAGTGAATTGACTCAGGATATATTTTGGGGGTGGAGTTGACAAGACTTGCAGGTGAATTGGTGTGGACGGTAAGGGAGGGAGAGACTTAAAGAATAACTTCTAGGCTTTGGATTGAGCAGTTGGGTGGGTGGTGTGGTGTGCCATTAGCTGAGGAGGAAAAGACTGGAAGAGAAATATGTTGGAGTATGAGTGGAAACCAAAAGTCCTGTTTTGCACATGTTAAGTTTGAGATCGATGCTGATTAGGCATAGAAAAGTGGTTGCCAAAAACGTCTTCACCAACAAAGCTCACATTTCCACAAAAGCTCCTCAGGTCCTCTGTCAGAGCTATTTTTCTTATTTTATGCACAGATTAAATGAATTTGCTTCTCTGGTTTTTTTAACCCACAACAGATTAAAAGCTTGGCATCTCTTTCTCTCTTGTGCACCAGATTCCATATATCAAATTGCCTACTGAAAATATCTACCCAAACCTAACATGTTCAAAGCTAAAGCTGTTGTCTTGTTCTTCACACTTGTTCCTTCTGTATTTTTTTATCCTGCTCAATGAGTTCTTTGTTCACCCGATGACCCACGCTTGTACCTAGACTCTACCCCTCCCTCATCCCAACAGTCAATGAATTACTAATTTGTGTTGAATAATACCTCCTAAATGTCTCTCTAATCTCTCTCCTACTCTCCATCTGAGCTGCTACTACCATCCAAGACCACATTACCTCTTGCCTGGATTACCATGTAAGCATGTGCTGATGCACCATCTTATTAAATCACCCTTAACCCTCTTAACATTTTGGGTAACTCCTGCTTTTCCCTTAAAACTCAGTTCAGTGAAAACTTCCACCAGGAAGACTTCACTGACATTGTGTCAGAGACCCTACCTCTTTTTTTTTCAATATTTTATTATCTAGGAAAATATTTAAACTTCCTTAACTTGATAAGGGGTAGTTTCGAAAACCCACAGTAAACAACATAAAGAGGAAACATTAGAAATCTTCAGTTGAGCCAGATACAAGATGACCAGTGTCTTGACCATCTAATGTTATTCTAGGAGGCCTGGAAAACCCAAGAAAACGAAAATAAGAAATGAGTATTAATATTCAAAAGGAAGATATAAAACTTAGTTTAATAATGACATGATTGCTCATATAGAAAATAACCAGCTAAAAATTGTTAGAATCTATGAGAGTTCAGTAAAGTGGCCAAATAAAAGGACAACATTCCAAAACCAACAGGTTTCCTGTACACCAACAGTAACCAATTAGAAAAAAGATGAGTTTTGGTAGTTTATAGTTCTCAAGGAATTGATCTATTTCTTCAAAGTTGTTGAAGTTATAATATAACATTATCCTTTTAATGACTGAAGCATCTGTAGAGACATTTCCTGTTTCATTCCTGATATTGGTGATCTGTGTCTTTTCTTGTGTCAGTCTTGCAAAAGATAAAAAGAAATTGACGAAAAGGTCAGTCAATTATGTTGCTTCTCGACTGATTCTCCTCCTACCCTTCTCCCCCACCATCCTGCTCAACCTCCTTTGCTGGATCTTCTTCTCCAGACCTGAAAATACTGCAGGAATTGTATGTCATCATCTCATCCAACCCCACAGCTTTCAAGAGCATATGTGCTGACACTGTATTTATAGCCCCAGGGCAGACCTGTGCTCCCAGATATCCACACCTGGGGGGTATCCACACAACTACATGAGCTCCAGTTAGATGTTTCAGAGGCATTGCAAGTTTCCACCTGAAGAACCTGGAAAAAGAAGGGCAAAATAAACTCAAAGTAAGCAGGAAAAAAAAAAAAACCTAAGAGCAGACACCAATGACATTGAAAACAGGTAAACAATAGAGAAAATCAATGAAATAAAAAAGCCAGTTCTTTAAAAGAAAAATAAAAGTGACCCTATCTCTTATTGTCACATCTCCAGTGCCCAACATGGTGTCTAACACATGATTGGCACCCAATAAATGTTTTTGAACAAGTGAACGCTTAAAGCAAATTAGAAGAAAATCCTGCTCAAAGGCAAACTGATAACAAGAAATGATAGCTTATATTTCTCTCAGTGAGGAAGGAAATAGCAAAATAAGCCATAGAAATCTCAAAGAGTTCCATAGTCTGGGGGCACTTAGCATAGGAACGATTAGTATTACACTGTATTCTAATTTTGTATTATAGATCATATAGCATAATGTAATCATTCCCATTCATTGTAAAGACATTGGAGCCTCCAGAAAAGACTAAATTATATTTAGTAGCCTCTGATTAAGAAAGCGTGGGAATATGGACTACATAATAAGACTTATAACTTAAGACTGATCCAGGATCTACATCAAACCTGATTGGGGATAAATGATTATAGATCAATAGTTTTAGTACAACCAGTTCTAAATTGATTTGTTTTCCTCCAAATTGATTTGTAATTTTGGATATAGATAGAGAATATCAGAACCAAAGCCCATACCATCATTTTATTTGTCCAAAAAGGTGATATTGAGTTCACTTTCTGAAAGCATCCTAAAAATCTCTCGTATACTAGACACTTAAAGACAATGTTTCTCTAAGTAGAAATGCTTCAAAGTGTTAATAACCTGTATAAAGAGTTTATTATCAATGCTTTGGAAAGTAGCATGAAATTGATGACTTATGCCTAGATCCTTCGTATAATTTCCCTGTACCGCTATACTCTTTAGCCTCATTTTCCTAACCCTGATGATTGCCCTAAAACTCTTCTCTCCAGTTGACTAGTTCCGCAAATAGCCAGAGCATACAGAATATAGGTAATGAAGATCTGGGCAACTCTGAATCTACATTAAGTGCTCAGCAACCTCATAAGCATTTGTTTAAGAATGATTGATGATCATTTCTGGGAGGCAGCAGAGCCAGGATGGGTTGTTTGGATACAGTCCACTCACTGCTGACATCTTCATAGAATGACCTTTTGTGGGGACAGGTATTTGGAGTTGGGTTGGATAAGGATGGTCGGTTGAGGGAAGGGAGAGTATGGCAAACCAATAAAAAAAAGAGCAAAGTCCATTCACAACTCATTTCTGTACATGCAATATCAATTATGTTTTTTCTTTCTGAGAACATAAAGTTCTCATTAGGGTAAGAGAGAAATTGTGGGATTTCAGAGTGGGTGACTGGCATGAGACTTCTGTTGTTCCAGTTTCAAGCTGGCCTAGAAGAGTGATGATGTGTTAACAGTGGGGAGCATTGAGACAAAAACTCTTTCTAAGGTGAGACCAAGATTCATTCCTATCTTTTTCTTTTTTTTTTTTTTTTTTGAGACAGAGTCTAACTCTGTTGCCCAGGCTAGAGTGAATGCCGTGGCATCAGCCTAGCTCACAGCAACCTCAGACTCCTGGGCTCAAGCGATCCTCCTGCCTCAGCCTCCCGAGTAGCTGAGACTACAGGCATGCACCACCATGCCTGGCTAATTTTTTCTATATATTTTTAGTTGTCCAATTAATTTCTTTCTAATTTTAGTAGAGACGGGGTCTCGTTCTTGTTCAGGCTGGTTTCGAATTCCTGAGCTTAAGCAATCCACCCGCCTCGACCTCCCAGAGAGCTAGGATTACAGGCGTGAGCCACTGTGCCCAGCCCATTCCTGTCTTTTTAAGGCAAAAAACAAAAATAAACACACACAGATACTTAATATGCAAAAATAAAAATCATTCCCTACTCTATAGTGCTTAGTACTTGAGGGGCTACATGGACGGAGTGGCCTGGTAAGTACTGTTGTTTGACATGGAAACCTACAAATCATGAAGAGAAACTAATATTTATTCAGTGCCTACTATGTACTATTCTTTATGTAATTTTTTTCTCTTTTTAATTTAATCCTCTCAACAAGCTTATGAGGTCAGTACTGTTATCCCATTTTCCGGAAGAGAAAATTAAGGGCTCCAGGAGATGAGATTAATTGCTCAAGATAAGTGATTATTGCAAGTAAGTGATAGAATTGTCATTCAGACCCAGGTATCTGTAGCTCCAAAGGCCACGCACTTTCAGATTAAAATATGTTGTCTTGTTCGCTGGCAAGCACCATTTTCCTTTCCCTTCACTACCTCTCCACCTGTGTCTCTGGGTAGGGAAATAAATGTGGCATATTGGCTTTGCAAAAGCCAAGGTGTGAATGTGGAAACACCTGGTCACAATTCTGTAACCCCAGAAATGCCTGGAGTGTTTGCACAAGTGATTCATGGCAGGACTGGTTCTAATGTGATTTGAGGACTGCATAACCTGAAGGGCTTGGAGGGCTCTCTCACCAGCATGTCATGTGGGCCAAATGGGGCCATATTCTTGAGTACTAGGTGGAAATGAAAGCTCCATAGCAGTGAGGGAATAGTCCTGCTGAATCCCCAGCAGTGCTCAGACACCTGTAAGATGCTCTCCTGGAACAGGCTTTGAGGATGAAGTTATATTAAGGATCCAGCATAGAATCATGTGGTTTATGAATACATTTGTTTTAGCCAAGTGGGCCACCTCTGATGGTTTCTAATGGATATGCTAATTGTAATCAGAACAGGATTTTTAAAAGAACTATCAGAATGCATTTAATGTTTTGCACTGGAAAGACGACAATATTTCTTTCAACTGAGATAGAAACCAAAATATTTCAGTCGCTCCTGTGACACTAATGAATCACAGATATGGTGAGCTTGCCAAAGACACAGAAGCAAAATAGATTCTTTGTTCTGCCTGAAGCATGTCAAGATGGAAGTAGATTTTTGTTCAGCCTTCAACTTTGAATGAATGAATAAGAGATGTTTCAGAAGTTCTTTTATGAGGTGTCCTCTGCTCCCTCTTGAAATTCTGAAAACATTTTCTCATAGAAACAGTGTTAGAAATGGTGTTATTTCTGCCAATCTGAAAAATCCACGAAAATCTTTCTGTATATAAATCATAACAGCAACAACTGTTTATTAAACACTCACTGTGTTCTAAGCGCTTTCTCCGGTAGTACCCACCAGAACTGTATGATATTGGGTAGGATTGTTGATAGCATTTTACAGATGAGTAAGTAGGCTCCGAGAGGTTACATTTCTTGAGTCAGGTCATACAACTAGAGACTGGTGATTTTATTTGACTTCATAACTCACTCCCTTAACTACTACATTGTACAATTTAAGGAATATATGTATTGAGTATGCTTAAGTAACCAGTCCAAGATAAAGAACACAGGTAGTGGCAGAGCTAACAAATTAAACTCAAGAAGTCATAGTTGAGGAACTGAAAATTTAACCACTGCCTCAAACTATCTCAGATGCCTAGCTAACCTTAGTAAGTAACTAGCCAGAAGTTTGCTGGTATAAATAGACGCAACCCATGTAATGTAACTGCTGTCACTGATTCTTACAAGGTGAGTATGAAGGGGCCCAGCAATCAGTGTGTCCATGAGTCCCGGGTTTGCCCAGGACAATTTGTGGTTTATGTCTGTTGTCATGATGTAATTATTACCAGTGTACCCTTTCACTCTCAAAAGTGTCCAGATTCAAACAATAAATAACACGTTAGCCCTAACCACAACAGAAGAGAAAACATGTATTTAATAGGCTCCGAGGAGGCTGGAATCAGATCCATTTCATAGCAGAGGGTAATGTGGAAAGGCTGCGTAAACAGGTGGTATTTGAGAAGAGTACTGAAAGATGAATATCATTTTGACAGGTGGAAAATTGTCAGGGGGAGCAGGGCACAGAAGGAAAATGGCCTCCAAAGGTCAGCAGGGAGTGGGGACAACTTAAGGCCTGCACGTAGACACGCGGCATATTCAAAGAGTAAGTAAGGCAGCTGGGCTGGGGCAAATGTGAATAGCCTAAGATCAAACCTCCAAGTTAGCTTGTGGCTATCATGTGGCAGGTGGTGAATACCAAGATAAGGAATCAAAACTGGATTCTTCAGGCAACAGGGAGGCACTAAAGGTTTTTGAGCAGGAGAACAATGTACTCTTAGCATAGTTATAACATAAAAAGGCGAGTGCCTTGCTCTTTCACTCCTGCCCTGTAAGAATCAATGACTGGAGTTATATTGCATGGGTTATGTCTATGTCTGTCTATACAAACAAACTTTAGGCCAGTTACTTACTAATATTAGTTAGGCACTTCTGAGACATTTTAAGGTAAACAATATTACTTTTTTAAAAATTTTTTTAATTTCAGGTAAATAAGGCATGCCTTATTTTATCCATATTCTAGTTATTTGCAAACTTAACGCAAGAATGTTGTAAACTCCTTGGCATCATCCTCCTATTATCTGAAAGTTCTAACACATTTTCAATGTACATATAAGCCGTCTTATCTAAAGTGATTTTTTTCTACCAATTTAATTTTAAAAAGTCAGATTAAGGGAAATAATAATTAAACATGATACATACTTACCTTAAATATATATATTTTTCTAATATATACAAATGTTCATTCATTAACTGCTCTTTTGATTTAGGACTGACCAAAGCCTTTTATTTCATGATGAGCCCATTGACATGATCTCTCTCTTTTTTTTTTTTTTTAGCATATTACAAGGGTACAAATGTTCAGGTTACATATATTGCCCTTGCCCCACCCGAGTCAGAGCTTCAAGCATGTCCATCCCCCAGGCGGTCCGCACCGCACCCGTTAGGTGGGTATGTACCCATCCCCTCCTGCCCCCTGCCATCTGCCCAACACCCGATGAATGTTACTACTATATGTGCACTTAAGTGTTGGTCAGTTAATACCAATTTGATGGTGAGTACATGTGGTGCTTGTTTTTCCATTCTTGTGATACTTCACTTAGCAGAATGGGATCCAGCTCTATCCAGGATAATACAAGAGGTACTAGATCACCATTGTTTTTTGCGGCTGAGTAGAACTCCATGGTATACATGTACCACATTTTATTAATCCACTCATGGACTGATGGGCACTTGGGTTGTTTCCACCTCTTTGCAATTCTGAATAGTGCTGCTGTAAACATTCTAGGGCAGATGGCCCTTCTTAAGGAAACGGCACAAAGCCCAGTTAGGAATGCATATCTCATTTGGGAATGCTACTCTGCAACTTATTACTGAGTAACCCCGAAGACTTTCAGTTTCATGTAGTGCATAGAATAAGAGGAGAGTTCATAATCAGCCCAAGTTGCAACTGATGCTGCTCTGCTACTTGGGCTATGTGGCATAGCAGATATGGTGGTACTTGAAAAGCTGGTGGCATATAAGAATCTCATATAGAAACTCTGGCAGGTGCCTACTGGTGAATCATAAGAGGTTTTTTTAGGATTTGGGAGCGAAGCTGTGTTATGCTCTACAAATGATTATTTTTGTTTCGAGAAACAACTTATGATTTGCTACTAGATCCCAGAAAAGGCTTAATGATGTACCATTGGCCACCAAATTCCCATGCAACCTAGACTGCCTACTATAAATTGGGTGATGTCTGATGTACGAAGCCTGTGCACAGATTACCTGGGCAGTACATCATTCCATCACCAAGTATGCATGATTAGTCATGATCACATTCTGAAGCCATAAGCTTCCATGAGCAACTGGATCTGATTGTTAAGGGTCCTACTACTGCTACATTGCCTCCTATCGACTCATACCTAAAATCTCATAAAGCATCTCTTATAACTAGTTGGCTGAGATAGCAAACATTTGGGCCTGGTTTACAAATGGTTCTTCACAATATGCTAGCAAAACCAAGAGTGGATAGCTACAGCTATACAACCACATAGAAATGGCTCTAAATGACATTAGTAAGGAAAATCCCCTCAGTTAGAAATAATTCAAGCTGTGAATCTGGCTGTTCATCTTGCCTGAAAGAAAACATGGCCAGAAGTATGGATATGCACTAATTCCTGGGCTGTGTCTAATGGTTTGGCTGAATTGGTAGGAACTTGGAAAAAGCATGACTTGAAACTTGGTGACAAGTTCTGAGGAAAAGGCACATGGATAGATCTCCTTGGATTGCTTTTATACTTATAATCCACTTGGCTGTTCATCAAAGAACACCCTCAGGAGAGGAATCTCAGTCATCTGGTAGATAAGATGACATATTCCGTGGTTATTGATCAGTCTCTTTTACCCATCTTTTTCCTTGACCAATGGGCTAAAGAACAGAGAGACAATGGTAGCGGGAGTGGAGGTTATGATTGAGCTCAACAATGTGAACTTCCCTTCACCAAGGCAAATGTAGCTAGTAGTCACTGCTGAGGGTTCAACTAACAATAGCAGAGAAGACATTATGTTCTCAGTATGGTACAATTCCATCAGAGGACCAGCCCATAACCTTGATTATAGGTTGATTATGTTAGAATGCTTCTATCCCCAAAGAGACAGTGGCTTGTTCTTGCACAAATAGTCACTTGCTCTGAAAATGGATTTGCCTTCCAAGCCTCCAATGCTCCTGCCAAAATACCATCTGTGTACTTAATGGATGTCTCATTCACTGTTACAGTATTCCACACAGCATTGTTTCTGTTCAGGGAACTCATTTACAAGCAAATAAAATGTGGTGGACTGCAAACTGGTGCAACCTCTGTGGAAAGCAATATGGAATGACTTTTTAATTTCTATATAAATTGGATTAGAGTTAGAATTTTTTAACACAAACAGGATCCTGAAAATGTGCTGTATTAGGAAAATAAATGATTACTT